>JAYJMB010028274.1:0-20276 GCA_036873735.1 Pouteria campechiana
ACGCGTGCAAGTGGTGCTACAGAGTTTCCGGAGAGCCTACCAACCCAGACTGCTTTCATAATGGTTAAAAACGGAATTGATATGATTAGGATTTTTTTAATCTATAAGCATAGTTACCAGCATCTTAAAAACATAAGCCCGTTTACAATTGCAAATAACAAATGCCCTTTTTATTAGTTATTGATTTTCACAGCAACAAAATAATTTCTCGCGACGTCATCGAAATTCAACCCTCGCATTGTTTTTTCTCATGTGTCCCAAATGAGCTTTTGCATCAAGTTGAAAAATGTGGACTCTTGAAAAAGGATGAGCAGATTCCATGCGCCACGCTCCAGGGCTAGCCCTGCGAACGGATTAGGATGCCACGTTGGCTGCCGAAGCTCATCCGCCGGGGATGATAACTGGGAAAAATAGCTACGGTCCAAAATAGACGCAGGAAAAAATGGACCAGCGCTGCCATCGGATTCTGACCGAAATGTCACTTGAACTAGTCAAAATCCATCCCTCATCATCTCTTCTCCTCATACCCGCCGAATAATATTCCGTTAAAAATCAAAACCTTGCGATTGGCATTCGAAGTGCCTAAAACGGACTAAAACGGAAAAATAGTTTCACTCGTGTTAGTCGACGGCCAACCGTCAACATCAGCTATCTGATAAGTGGCCCGGCCCGACAGATGGACAGGCTAGCCTTGAGATAGTTCAATAAAGAATCCCGATCGCGGATGATTTCGCCCAGAGCGCGATCGCGGTAGATGTTTCAAAATGAGAGGCCACAGCCTGACCCCTCGGCCAATTATCTAGATGAACGGCGGCGGCTTCCACCAAGACTTGACCCGCCCTTCATCCCTTAGTTTCCGTCATACTTATCCGCTCTTTGATAATCGTACTTTCTGGCGTCCTTACTTTTTATTTGTCTTTGTCAACCGTTTGCCAGCGAACCCTGACACAAGATAAATTCTATCGTTGGACGTTTCTTTTATTTTACAGGACCATCATCAAGTTATCCAGAAAGAAAGCAGTTATGAGCATAGCTCAAATATTAACATTGTCTACGAAAAACTCCAATAATTCATATAAGCAAATCCAACAACCAGGGCTAGCGCTTTCACTTCATCATACAATTGCCCCATCACATCTTTGATCACCATCTTTTTGTGGTCCTCCGCCTCGTAAAGTGGGACCCCCCGAGAGTAGGTCATGAGAAGCAGTACCTATGCTTCTAATTGTAGGACGCCATCAGAAGCGGTACCCTCGCTTCAAATTGTAGGACGCCACGTAGCTCTTGAATGTTTTCGATCGTCTCTTACTACTACCATGAATAAAGGTGCTAAAGCTGAAACACAAGCAAGAGAAATAGATGAACAGGAAGCTTCTTAACTCACGTATAATCTCCTAATCATGATCAATAAGGGCCCATTTGGCCTAGCTTTCAAATTTCAACTATTGAAAAAAACTTTTTTAAAAGTAGAGCTTTTGTAGAAAGTACTGCAAGCAAGAAATTATTGAAAAGTGATATTAGTATTATTTGTCATTTTAAAAATGTTGAAAGCGCTTTTGAAAATTAAAATTACTAAAAAGGTACGTAGAAGTACTATTCCATCTAACTTAGATAGTTAAAATATATTATATTATATCTTTATAAATATAATACATAGTATTAAAAATATATATTATATAATATATATGAATTACTTAAAATATATTTTTATATATTTAAAAAAATTATATTAATATGTATATATTTTTATGAACATATATTATATAAATTTATAATATCAAAAATAATATTAGTCTATGTGATATTTTATTGATATATAAATACATAAATATAATATATATTCATATTATTTATTATGTTTTATTAAAATATATATTAGTATATTATATCATCTTAAAATATATGATTATATAAATTATCTTTTTATATTTTATTTCAAAATATAATTTATATATTTCATATTTTATTTTATATATTTTATATTTAACTTATTTAGGAAAGTATTATTGCAAGTTGTTTAAAGATGAATCAAAGAAAAAAATTGAACTTTTTAAATCATATTATTAAAAGTAGAAGTATTTACATTAATAAATAAATAAATTCCTACATATTTTAAAAAATAAAATAAAATAAAATAAATCAAGATTCTCTAAAATGCATTTATATGAATACCATATTAAAAGGGCATTCTTATGCTCTATCTAAAGTTAGAAATCTAAATGTATCTTATGCAAGATTGTAAAGAAGAAATATAAGAAGTTTAAAGATGAAAAATATAAAATTATATAAAAAAAACTTATATTTGCATATGTTTATCTTTTTAAAGGAGAAATATTATCCTAAAAATCTTTTTTTAAAAATATTTTTATTTAAAAAGATTTTTTTTCTTTTTAGTTATTGAGGGCAAGTTTTATATGCTAGGGATTTTATAATACTTGTAATTTAAGATTAAAAATTTAATGATGTTTTGAAGATACTTATAGTAAATATCTTGCTTGTAAAAAATGAAAAAGAGAATGTATACAAATTCTACTTTAATATATGTTTCTTTGACATGGAATTTTTTTATTTAGATGCATAAAGAATAAATTTTCCATAAGCAAGGAATCTCAACTTATATATCATGGTTTTTTAGTCAAATTTTTTTCCATGATAGGGCGCATTAAAAAAAAAGCAAAAAATTTGATCTTTCTACAAACATAGTAAATTTGTGTTTGTAGTGCAACAAAAGCGTGTTTATTTTCAAGCCAAACACCCCATTTAAAAAAGGAAGCACGTTCCATTACGTGAAAGCGCTTACTATCCTCTTAGAATGCGCAGCCAAACAAGCCCCAAGTCAAGCTATCCAAGTGCAATCCAACTTATTTTCCTTTTATTTTTAATTTATCACTATTAGATAATGCTATTATTCTATGTATCAATCTATTTAGATTATTGTACTTAACTTTGAATGCTTGAAATTAAAAAAATTTATTGCCTACTTGTATTAGTGAATACTTTAACTGATGATCCCAATTCAATTTGATCTAGATACTAATTTGACATGGATATTCAAGAAAGGGTCCTCTTAAGGTGTTGGTAAATTACTATTTCTTAAAAGGAGTTACACACAATGCATTATTAAAAAAATTTCTACCATGACTCTTGTGTTTGTATACTATTTTACCAATAGTTGTATGACTGTGCTTAGGCTTCATGCTAGCAACCAATCATCATCAAGCATATAGCCTTGATGTAAAAGAGGGGCACTAAAATTGGAATTGAAAAAGAAGATGCAGTTCTCTTCTTAATAGGAACTTGAAATGCCGAACATTTATGGATCTATTAGATAAATTCAAGATTATAATTTTTATGTCACTTGAATATTTATATTAAATTTAAGATTTCTTGTGAAATATTTCTTGAAATAATTTTTATTACAAATTCCTATACTCTCTCTTAAGGCAAACCTTATGATCGGAACCTAAACTTGTAATGGGAAGGAATTTTAAGGCACAACAACACAAGTAGCCCCATAATACGTTCCAAGATAACCAAAGTGGCTCGAGAAGACCAGTGGACCCGTAATATGTTTTGAGAGGATGGGAGCGGCTTAAGAAGACCAAAAGCCCCATAATATATCCTGAGAGGATGAGAGTGGCCTAAGAAGATGAGAATATAAGAGGCTCAGCTCTAAATAACAGAGGAGGTCTAACCCCTAGCCTAAGAAGGTAGAAACATAAGAGGCTCAGTTCCAAGCAATGTAAGAGGTCCAATCCCTAGCCTATGAATACGGGAATATAAGAAATGCAGCCCCTAGCCTAAGAAGATGAGACCAGAAGAGGCCCAACTTTGAGTAACATAAGAGGTCCGCCTTCTAGAATAAAAAGACGGGAACATAAAAGGCTTGGTTCCAAGCAGCATGAGAGGTTCAACTAGCTTAAGAAGATAGGAACATAGAAGGCCTAGTTCCGAGCAGTGTAAGAGGTCTAAATCCTAGCCTAAGAAGACAAAAATGTAAGAGGCTTAGCTACTAGTTAAATTTTAGAATTAGAAACATAGTAGCAAGTACTAAAGAATACACAAACATTAGGGAAAAGATCACAAATAAAAACTTAGAAAGATCACAAGTGAGCGCTACCTCTAACTGTAGCACACTACTTCTCTATGCTATAAAAAACAACTATCTTACATTCTGCATTGGAGCTTGTAGAAGCAGGAGAAGGAGAAATGAGATAAGGATAAATAGAAAGCAAAAATCCTACGGAGCCTGAATCCATAACAGGAAAGGATTTTGAGGGACCCATATTAGAGATAGGAAAAGAAAGCTCTCTTAAAAGGCTTGATATAGAAACATGAAAAATTGGAGCTAACTAACCAACAATGGAAGACGTCTCATAGATAAGATGAAAGGACAATCGCAAGTCTCACCCACGTATGTACCGAGAGGAGCAAAACACAAACTACCTATACTAGAAGACTATGTAAAGCACAAAGGTCATTGACAGAGTGAGAAAGGAAAAAGGAATCATAAGCATTGTTCTCTATGAGAAAAACACTAGACTCTTATGAAAGATGAAGACATGACGAAAGCGCTAAACTTAAAAAAAAGTACCATCCTGTTATGGAAGTGCTTGGTAATTAGGCACGTCAAGTAATATCGAATAAATGACAGGAGCGCTGGAGTGCCCAAACTATTCAAGAATGATAATGGTAGCGAAAGCACTAGTAACTAGGAAGCACTAAACTTTACGTAGAAACATCTGGCAACTGAGCATGTCAGGCGACATAAAATAAGCGAAAGCATCATTTAAGGGACACGTAACCCCAAATAAGGGGCGTGGAATAGATACATTAAAAATCCATAAAAGAATTTCGTAAAAATTAAACCTCGTGAGGATAGATGCAAGAGATCAACAAATCAGAAAGATGAATTCCCCCATGTCTTTTTGAGGGAGGGGCTTGTGTTACGAAACTGTAACACAAGATAAGTTTTATAGTTAGCAAATTAGTCACGTCAAACCTCTTACTCTAATGGGAGATAGTAATAGCCCCGAGAGGGCGGTGGAAATAAGCATGGTGTGAAAGTGAATTATGGAGTATTTAATTTCTTGTTTATGAATTTTAATTAAGAAAATATATTTTTATAAATTTTAAATACTTGTACCCTAGGTGGATAACCCCATTTTTAGAGGAGCTGTCCGATTTTTCATAGAAATTAGGTCAATTAGAAAATGCCATCAAAGCAACCCCATCCTGGAAGTAGAAAAATCATTGTATAATCATGTGTATTTGTAGTGTAAAATAAAGTAATAGTTCCAGGAGGGCGGGGTGTTATAGAGACTTATTCCAACCATGATTCAGTTCCATAAAACTCTAACTAGAGATGACATTACCCCATAATAAGGAATCTAAGAGAACCATGGATGAATAATCATTGAAAATTCTATCCTAGAAAAGAGCCCTCATCTAATCTAAATCATCCCAACATATGATACTGATCCAAGCTCTACTATAAATATACTAAGTATGGGCGCCTGTAATAAGCTTTCTCTATTTTATATGTCCTCTAAATAGGTTCTATTATTGACTTGAACATGATAGTATCTATACTGGAACCGCCCTCAATGCTCATTCACATTTTTTTTTCTTCTCACGGGATCTTCATATAGAGTTATCCAAAGAATAGTTTAGGCACAACTCCGATATATATTTTATTTTTATTTACTTTAGTTAGCATCGTCTTTATTACTATTCACATCATTTGTGGTTAAGCTTGAGAAAACTATTCCCTTACACCATCTCCAAACATCTCCTTAGGCCATGTTCAAAACAAGAAAAGAGAGTAAAAATTCCAATTTCTCCTTTCTTCATATATTTTAAGTCAATTTACATGACATTTATCTATACTCCATACTTAATAATTTAGTTTTTCCTTCATTGCTACATATTTTTTCTTTCAATTTTTTTTAATTCCTAATCTTTATCATTATTTTAACAAATTATATATATATATATTCACTTTTTAAATTTCATTTTTTAGTGCAGGTACAGGTAAATTATATAAAAGGCTGGAGGGCTGGAACAAGGCGCAGGAGCAGCGGCCTCAGTAACTAATGCACATTTTAAGAATGGAATCCGGAGATTCAGTATTAACGAAAAACACGCCCCGAGAGTATAAGCGGCTTGCGGATGTACCAATCAGAGTCTTCGTCATCTTCATCGTCACCTCATCGAACTAATTTTGTTGGCTTCCTGAGTTTTCTCGTAGTGCTATGTATATATCCGTTCGTCCTCCAAAAAAACAAAGGAGTGACGGTATTTAGTTGGTCTAGCCCATTTAGGCCGGATTAGCCACTTTAAAATGTTACAACAAAAATGAAACAGGGGAATAAACGCCGAGAAAGAAACTCTTAGTGGTCAGACAGCAGCTTATCTTCAAATCACTTTCCATATCTGCGGCTAATTAAGGAGGCAGTTCCACATGTATTATTACGATTGTGATTCATCCGTCAGGATTTATAGCCACACTTGGCTACCCGCGCTTTTTTCCCTAACTTTTATAATCGATCCTTCTCGGCATGCGTTGTTTGTACGTGAACCAGCAGCAGCAGCAGCAGCAGCCCATCTTTGACTAACTCCTGAAGAAGCCTTGTCCAAAAAACAAAAAATGATTCATCTCCGAATCCTATGCACATCGATTTGGCCTCGGCCAGGCGAAGATCTCTTTTCAGAGACAGCCCACGAAACCAACGTGAACTGTCCATTTATTTACATTGTATCCTAACACTTCTTGTGCATCCAAACGATTTATCAGCTATGATCCAGCAAGATGGCGGGTGGATATCGTCAGGTGAAGACAAATGTATTCAAAACGCCATTTCACGCGGAGGCTTTAGTTTAGTTACTCGGTTGCTTTCAATGTTACACCCGAGTAACGTGTAAGCGTAGACTTCCACATATCTTGATTGGGTACGCATGTTTTCAGTTGCATTCCCAGGTGGACGTGTGGGCAGCAGAAGCTATTGCGATAGCACAGCAGTCTTCGATTTGAGCCAACTCACAGAGAAAACAAAAGTAATAAATAATTATCATTAATGCGGTCCACGCCGGAGAGAAAGAGGAATTGACGTGATAGAACAGTGACAAATAATTTAAACATCAGTAAAAAATAAATAATTCTTCAATAAAAATATAGGAAATGATGATTGCAAATATAATAATAATATTAATAGAATTATTAGTACAAACAAGAATAGATAAATATTATGTCAATTAAAGGATGTAGGAAAATGGAAGAAAGCAAATTTCTTTCCTTTTTCTGTTACTAAATATATTTTTAATGAGATTCTTACAAAGCAATGAAAACGCCAAGATAAAAACATGCTTAAGCGATTGATGCTTGATACAACGGCTGAAATGATGTTTAAAAAGGTACGCTTGTTTTTGTGGTGGTCTATAACTCCTCTTTTTTCACTACTTAACTGGATTAAAAAGTTTTACCTCCCTGCAAACAAAATAAATATTGTACGTCCTTTTTTAATCACTATTTCTAATTTTTTATTACTACTATATTTTCAAAAGGATTTTACCTTTTCTTCTTTTAATCTTTTTTCAGGTTATAGTTTTTATGTTATTATTCTCATTTTTTTGTCATTATAATATTTTATTTACTCTACTTTTATTTTCTAATTGCCCCGCCCCTCTCATTCTCCCGTAACAATGGGCCCCAACTTTTGAAAAATATTTTAAAGTACAAAAGATTTTGAAACTTTATATGAGATTTCATTATCTCGTAACAATGGGCCCCAGCTTTTGAAACATATTGTAAAGTACAAAAGGTTTTGAAACTTTATATGAAATTACCCTCACGTAACAACGGGGAATATGAAATTTATAAATTAAAAAAAAAAAAAACGAAAGAACAACCATAAAAGGAAAGCAAAACAAAAATTATTATTATAACACTCAATCGATAATAAGTATTCAAAGGATGCCGTAGAAATCAGGCCGAGAGTACCGTCCAGACCGCAAACCGCGGCCACGTTGGTACGGGCTACGGGAAGGAAAACTAAGGCCTAGATGGTCAAAGCAGGGAAAGCTCTCGACCAAAGTCCAGAAGCCGACAGCATGAGCGACGTTCGCATGGGAGTATTATAAGCCAATGACATCAGAGCGCCCCCGGCGCACAATAAACGGAAGCAGCCACTGCTGCGCCCCCACAAACCAATGCTCGGGCAGGCAAACGGCAGAGCCAGGACATGAGCTGACGGTCATAGTCCTTCTCCAAATCATGACGAAGAACAATTTCAGACCTTCCTTCCTCCACCTGTACCGATACATACCTCCGCTGCTGCTGCTTGTCGTGCTGCTCCCAGCACGGCCGTCCGACGCTCAGAGGTCTCCGCCGGGCCAGCACGGACTCAATCGGGTCAGCCCCTCCACTGCCATCATCGTCGCCGTCCTTATCAGCGCTTTCTTCCTCATGGGATTCTTCTCCGTCTATCTCCGCAAATGCGCCGGCGAGTCCGTCGGAAGTGGCGTCCAGCGGCTCGGTACCCGCGGCCGCTCCCGCCGAGCCGCCATCAGTCGCGGCCTCGACAGAGCAGTGATCGATTCGTTCCCGACGTTCGATTACTCGGTGGTGAAGGGGCTCAAGCTCGGGAAGGGGACGCTAGAATGCGCCGTGTGCTTGAACGAATTCGAAGACGAGGAAACCCTCCGCCTCATCCCCAAATGCAGCCACGTTTTCCATCCCGATTGCATCGATGCCTGGCTCGGCACGCACACCACCTGCCCCGTCTGCCGCTCCAATCTCGTCCCCGGATCGTCGGATTCCGACCCTCATCCTCCCGAGGAGACTGCGCCAGATGCCGGAACTGCCACGGAATCCGACGCAGAGGTGCGAAATCAGGTGGCCATCGATGTTCCGGATGAGAGTACGGATCAGATCGCCATCCCGGATCGTCCGATACGGTCCAAATCGACGAGGCGGCCGCCCAAGTTCCCTCGCTCGCACACGACTGGGCACTTACTCGTGCCTCCGGGGGAGGACGTGGAGCGGTTCACACTCCGGCTGCCGGAGCATGTGCGGAGGGATATCGTGGAGGGAAAGCTGAGCCGTACGACCAGCTGCGGCGGGGCTCTGGGGATTGTAGCGGCGGAGGATGGATCGGACTCCGGCGGCCCAAGAGGGTACAGGTCGGGCGCAGGATGGGAAGGAAGCGGCCGGAGGAGGAATTTTCAGCTAGGTAGGTTCGACCGGAAGGCGAAATCGGAACGGTGGGGCTTCTCGTTGGCTCCGCCCTTCTTCATGAGAACTCCTTCCGTGAAGTCGTCGAAAGGTGTTGACGGTGAGCAGACGGCGAATGCGAAGGGTCTGTTTCCCTCCGTCAAGACGCCGTTTGATTGCCTTGGCACGAAACAGGAGTCGACTCCCGAGCAGTCCGCGGCTCGCTCCTCGGCTCCGGTTTTCACCGTCTCGACGGCGCAGTAGATCCGACAATGGGGATGCAGCTCCTATATCCACGTGATTCAATCGGTTGGAGAATCTGGACCGTTCAGCTAGTTGGCCTGACTGTAGATGGAGGAAGATAGAATGCACGAATCCAATCAGGAAATCTTCTTGATTCAATCCTTCTATTACACTAGTCAACAGTACAAGTTCAAGCGAAAGGGCAGGGAAGCTTGAAATTTCTACTCATGTGGTGGCTTTTCCATCCGTAGAATGGGCCAAGAGATGGACGGACGGTTGTGATTTATCATCAGAGAGCCTATTCGTATAGTTCTTTTGTAAGTTCCAAGGGAGGATGCAGCGTGCATTTCCGGATTGCATTTCTGCTCGATCGAGCCGCTCAGCAGCCCGGTATCGCGCGCGATGTAAATATCGGCTTTTTATCTTCGGGTTCCCCGACGGGAAAAGAGGGTGGCTTCCATTCCCACGGTAGGCATACCAAATTTCACACCTCCTGGTAATAGAATTCAAAAGACTTGTGCTTGAGTTAAAATATGTGTAATTTAATTATCAGAGTGCGGATTTTGTTACTTGCATAATTTGATATCTTCTTAATGTGAGTTATTCACCTTTCATTTGTCTATGGTCGAATCGGTTGTGCCCAAGTTACGAAACAGTCAAAGGAAGTAAAAGTTATCCGTGTACTAAGCTCTGCATATTCCATCCGGATTGACACCCACCGTAATGTAGCCGTCCGATGCAAAAATCTACAGCATGTAATCATCATCTGGACGGCATAATTGCAAATGATTTCTAGACAGCATAAGTTAAGAAGAAAAGGTTTCGTTGAGGTGGCTTTTCTGTTTGGACGGTGGAAAATGTAAAGCGAAATGGAAAAGCCAATGCAAATGAAAATACAAATAGAAATGACATGAGTATGACAGAGGTGATCTCAATTACAAAGTAAATAAAGAATAAGAAAGAGAAAAGCAATAATAAAAAATAAAAAATAGGAGATATCAGACATCTGTAGCCAATAAATACCGTGTTAATTTATTATTTGTGTTTTAGACTTTTAGTTGCATTTGTGTGTATGTACATGCGCTGCTCGCCCGCCATGTTGGATAAGTGCATGGTTCTTGATTATGAGAGACAAACCGAGGGGTCCCGAGGTTGAGATGTCAACAAAAATCGTCAATTCTTCGGGTTCAAAGTCTGTTACAACCCCTGGATGGAGGGATAAGATGAATTCCGTATTGGGATGTGGGATGCAGTGGCGAGCCAAGGGACAGGTCACGTGAGGAAGGTCGGTGGGTGAGGCCACGGGCATGATGGGAAGCACGAGCGGACCGAAAACTTTGCGTTGATTGCGGCGGAAAAGCCAGCAAACGTTGCGTGGACGTGCTGCATCAAAATACGTTTCAATCGCAAGCTTTGGACCTTTTTCTCGCTCACGCCTCTAACAGTGTTGTAGAAGTCATTAACGATCACATCCCAAAAAGAACAACACGAATCGTCATTGTTCAGTAGGTGGGCTAGTGTTACTTAGGGACGGCATTCATATGAAATGGTTCCAAAAAGAGAGTACATGGGTTGGTTAAGTATTTAATGGGGTCAAATCCGTTTGGAAGGAGAGTCACGGACGCATTACGAATTCTGGACACGACACGCTAGTGAGTAAAACGGGAGAACAATGAATCAGTAACAATCCCATGTTGATGCGCTAAGGCGTCCAAAAGGCCACTGGACCGAGTCTGATTTATGAAAGGATTTTGCAACGGGCCGCTAGTGTGATTTATGAAAGGGTTGTGATTTGACGAGGTTGGTCGGACTGAAACCTGGGTGAAGCCTTCTCATTTTGAGCACACTACAGTAGTGTGTTGATATTCATATTACTTATCATCTTAGCACACTTTATTTGACTATAATATTTTAAAACCATTTCAATCAAAGCTCTACGTAAATAACACTGTTTGCACAGGTAGTAAAATCTTTAGATTTTTAAATGAGTGGTACTAAGGATGCTTGGATTTCATAGGCCGACTCGCTGAGATTTAAGGAGAGCCCACGTCGATCCCTTCGACGTGGAGATTCTTCCCCAAATCCACCTATCTATTCTTTCCTCTCTCTCCGCTTCCAATGGCACCACTGCCTGCTGTTATCGATTCTTCTTCTTCTACTGCGTCCTTTTCTCCCCTCCAAAATTCGAGCATCAAAGACTTCGTGGAATCTTACAGTCCTACATCCATACCCTCCAATTACGCATACGCTCCAAACGGAGAAGTCCATCCGCATGATCCCGGACTGTCTCAACAGATCCCCACCATCGATTTCTCTCTGCTCACTAAGGGGACACAGGATCAACGGTCTCGGATCGTCCGAGATCTCGGCCGAGCATGCAGCGAGTGGGGCTTCTTCATGGTAAAATCCATGGCCCGCAAGTGCACGGAATAAAAGATGCACCCGTTTTGCTAATTTTTTTCCCCTTTTGGTAAGGTGATAAATCATGGGGTGGAGGAGAGGCTGATGGCGCGGATGATGGACGCCTGCCGGGCTTTTTTTGATCTAACGGAGGAGGAGAAAAGGGCGTATGCTGGGAGGCACGTGTTGGATCCTATCCGTTGCGGGACGAGCTTCAATCCCACTGTGGAGAATACTTCGTACTGGAGGGACTACCTCAAGGTGTTTGTGCATCCGGATTTCAATTCCCCCGACAAGCCGGCCAGTTTCAGGTCTGGAATTCAACGGTTGGGACTGCTCCTGAAGTAGGCCTATCCGCTCTTCGATTACTTTAACGTAGATTACATAAAAATAAAAGGCTCCATGCCACTGGCCTGAGTCTCGCTCGATTATGACTGATCTTGAGGCAGAAACGGATTAGATCAGATTAGATTAACTACCATGAGATTTCTTCTTAATTTAATGTTCTTTTCCTATTGACAGTGAGGTGTCCTCGGAATACAGCAGAAGGATTAGAGAAACGGTGAAGGAATTAGTTAGCGGGATATCTGAAAGCTTGGGAATGGAGTCATCCTACCTAGAGGAGGCTACTCAACTGCAATCTGGCCTCCAAATCCTCGCTTGCAATTACTACCCGCGGTGCCCGCAGCCTGACCTTGCAATGGGCATGCCACCGCATTCTGATCACGGCCTCTTGACTGTCCTCACGCAGAACGGTGTTGGTGGACTCGAGCTGCAGCACAAGCGGAATTGGGTACAGGTGAATCCTCCCCCCAGTTCCTTCCTGGTTAACACGGGGGATCATATGGAGGTATGTGGTCTCTTTTTTTAGCAACAACTGTGTTTCGATGCCCAATTGAATATAATTGTGTTGTTTCATTGAGCAAAATAAAAATCGACCAACGTGCAGTGTCCACGAGAATGAACTACACCATTAGAATCCTGGTGGGCCTAACCCATATGGTCTAATAAGTGAGTTGGCCTCTTTCAATTTGTGATAGAACATAAAAGATTTGATATAACTTATACTTTAGGCTTGAGTTTTAACATTTGGTGTCAAAGTAGGCTCTTGATCTCGAATTCGAATCTTATTTTAAGCACCTATTTAAAGTAAAGTGTTATGAGAAAAATGTTCTTTAAGAGGGAACTACCTATACTAGACATGAAAGAGTAAAAATCAGTATTATCAAAATCGGATCGGTGGTTGAATTGGTCAGGCGTCCGATTCACAGCCCAACCAATTTGCCTAGCCAGTTCAACTAGTTGAATTGGTTTTTTATTTTTTGAAAAAATAAATAGTAGAGTATAATTTTGAAAATTTTAAATTATGGATATTAATCTAAAAATATAGATATATTATATAATATTTTATTATTTTAATTTATTTTTTTATTTTATTAACAATATTAAAATTTAAAAAATTACTATTAGATTGAACCAGACTAGACTAGACTAGACCGGTCTGTTGATCGGTTCAAGGTCGAACCAGCCGATCTGATCCGGTTTGGATAACACTGGTGAAAGTTGTTCAATAGTCCCGTTTACTTCCCAAAAATGAAAGTTATTTAAGGTAAGAAATGTTGAGATTGTCATTCATGGAAGTATGGTAGTCGTGGTGGTCTTTTAGGATCCTAGTGGGCTCAACCTAAGATGTGAGATATAGGCTAGGCTGTCATGACAAACAATAGAATATTAGAATTTGACTTACATGTTCCTCAAGTTTTGTATCTTTTGGAAAACTGATGAGACTTTAACAGTCTTAGGACTTCAATTAGCAATTGACGAACAATGGTCTTAATAGTGAATGTTTGGTCTACCCTGGCGTACTTGAAGCGGCAGCATAGGTTAGCCAGAGGAACCTAGCGGAAAAGATGATAAACTCAGATCACCCTCTGAATTATCACTAGATGAGGTGGCCTCAAATGTGTGGTGAGATATTAACAAGCGATAAAAATCAAGGTCTACATCCATTGTGCTAGTGTTGCCTAATCATGTTTCAAGTTGGGCAACATGTAGAACAACATGTTTGTGCTAGGGTCTGGTGCAATATATAGAACAAGAAAGTCATGCTTCAAGTTGGGCCAGGGCAGCTTTAAATGGAATTATGACCAGAGCATAATACAACACTCTGCTGCCGTGATCTGAGTTGAGTGCTATTGATCATCCAAACGCGTGTCGCTTCAAGATGCCATCAAAGGCTTGCCCGCGCTTGAATTTTGATTCGAGATTGAACTTTCGTTGGGCTCGATTTCAATGATGGGTTGTTTTTGGGTGTTAAAATATCTGTTAAAACAAAGAACTGAAAACATCGCCTTCTGCTAATTTCCGATAGATTCTAAGCAATGGAAAGTACAAAAGCGTGGTGCACCGGGCGTTGGTGAACAGCACAAGTGCAAGGATATCATTAGCAATGGCGCACGGGCCTTCCCTAGACACAGATGTTAATCCGGCACAAGCATTGATAGATGGCGAGAAGCAGTCTCCACGATTCCGTGGGATGAAATACAGAGATTACCTGGAGCTTCAGCAAAGCAACCAGCTAAATGGCAAATCTGCCTTGGATCATGTCCGAATATGAACTCTCCGACGGGCGTGTTGTGAATCATACCATCCTATGTTGTGTTTCAGTAAGTAAGGCATATGCATTCCATGGATATGCAGTATTTGTGAGTGTGTGGCTGTGAACTTAGAAGATGGGCCAGTTTCTTCCCGGGCTGACGCTGTCATTATACAAGCATGTACGAGGTAAGTCTCTTTCACAATGACCTGGTCATTCCGTAGCCGTGTTTTTACTGCTGAATAATTCGAATCTGGGGCTGCTTGTAAATACCATAATAATTTTGACTAGGTCGTGTTTTTGGATAGGATTGCATTCTGGTGATTATGTGCAGCAGAGTTGAGTCCGGATGTTTGATGGCACCCTAACTTTCTCACGGAAAGAGTGGGATTTCAATTACGCAATCATGGAAATTTGGAATTGAAAGAGGTGTCGGCCATCTTCCCAACATCCTCGAACAATGAAAGTGATCATTATCATGATGCTAGTGCGGAAATGTGATGGTGGGCCATTGGGACGACTATTCCCATTTTAAATCAGCAAGTTAACAAGAAAGTCATCAGTAAGTAAATAAGGTTAATATGATTTGGGAGTAGCAGTGTGAACTATAGATAACGATGAGAACAAATAGAATGATTTTGATAGTTAAATGCCAAATGAACTTTTTTGGGACTATTTGGTTGGGGGAGAGAGAATTTTCTCTAGAAAATAAAAATTATAACCAGCTCAGCAATTCTATTTGTTTGAATTATATATTTCAAATTGGCACAGCATACATTCATTGTAACTTTATTCATGGCTGACATTTTTCTCGTATGTATTAGACGTTTACAGCATCAGGCCCAAATTTAATGAAGTGGTTACAACCGAATACTCGCTGGGCGCTCGTCCTCTTGTATGTGTATTTAATGAAATGTATGGGTGCAAGGGCTGACAATAATACATTGCACGTCAACGCGTACACCGCTGTTTGATGGTCGCCGAAGCGTGACGACGAAATTCCGACCGCAGGAATGGAGTAAATTCCAGGGGAATAAAAGGGCTTCCGTAAGGGAAAAAAAGTGGGGAAGAGAAAACTGACATGACAGGACAGAGATAATTAATAAAAATAAAATTGATGAAGATAACATAGATCAATGTTTCAACGGAACAATAAATAATATATATATATATACACACAATAATAGTAATAATAATAATAAAGTAAATAAGAGTAAATAAAAACAATGCTCTAATTGGTCGATTACATAAACAAAGGGCGGTTAAAATCAAAATCAATTAAAGCGCTACCATTCAAGTGGCCATCAACCTCCACCATCATCTCAGCCTCATGCGGACGAGTTTACCGAATTGGACAAGGTGTTGGTACTCCACTCAGATTCGTTTTGCTCTGCATACATCGGACTCGATTGTTTGGCTAAGCATTCATGTCAACCCAAGCCACACAGGCGCAACTCAACCTGCAGAGTCGATCACTAATCCATCCTAACTTTTTAAAGATTTTTGATAATTTATTGTATTCAACCCCTTAATTCTAAGTTGGATGGCGAAGGTTTCTTTACTCCAACTCAAACCCTATAATAATTCCAAGATAACAACTCAGGTACATATAATTAATTGTCTCAAATCGACACCTAACACCATGCCATTTTCCTAAACATGAACCAAACCCATAACTGGATTGAAATTTCCAGCCCCAACCGAACTCCATCAGTTCCGTTTCAGGTGCCAGAAAGAAGAACACATCATGCGTGTAATTTGTGGGCGCTACAAACCATAGCCCTCAGCCAGAACATCAAGTAAGTAACTTCCCTAATCAATAATTAAGTCAGACCGGTTCTTTGTGCTAGTCTCAGTTGATTAATCAGTCAAGCACTCAAGCCTCTTCATATCAGGTAGCGGGATCATAGCTTCATTAGAAAATATCCCAATCGCTTCATTTGAAAATATCCCAATCTCTCTCTCTCTCTCTCTCTCTCTCTCTCTCTCTCTCTCATGGGCAGACGACGGCAGCCCGTCCTCGCAAATCTCATCGGGGCACTGAAAGACAAAGCCTCCCAAAGCAAAGCAGCTATCCTCTCGGCGCCCGACACCTCCTCCATCCACCTCGCCGTCCTCCGAGCCACCACTCACGGCACCTCTCCGCCACGAGACAGGCACGTGTCCACCCTCCTCTCCTTCGGCCACAGCTCCCGCCTCCTCGCCTCCTCCTGCGTCGACGCTCTGATGGTTCGCCTCCACCGCACAAGCAACGCCTCCGTCGCCCTAAAATGCCTCATCGCCATCCACAACATCATCCGTCGCGGGGCTTTCATCCTCCAAGATCAGCTCTCCATCTATCCAACGACGGGCGGGCGCAACTATCTCAACCTCTCCAACTTCCGCGATGATTCAAACCCAGAAGCCTGGCAGCTCTCTTCGTGGGTCCGATGGTATGCTAGATTTCTAGAACAGATCCTATTCGCTTCGAGAATCTTGGGTTATTTTCTTTCTCCCTCTTCGGTTTATCCTTCTGACCATGGCTGCAAAGAGATGGCAGAAGAGAAGGTCTCGGCACTCTCGAACACCGACCTTCTGAGAGAGTTCGACGCATTGGTGGGAGCCGTGGAGGAAATCTGCAGAGCGCCCGAGTACGGGTACGTGCAAGAGAATCGGGTGGTAGCAGAAGCCCTGCGATTGGTGGGGGACGACAACATGACGGCGCAGAAAGAGATTCTGGTGAGGGTGGTGGAGTTGAGAGAGAGATTCAATTGTCTGAGCTTCGGAGACTCGGTCGAGCTGGCGTGTGTTCTGAAGCGGCTGGAGAATTGCAAGCAGAGGATGCTATTCCTATCGTCAGATGAAAATACGAAGGGCGGAGATGCTTTGCTTTGCTTGGTTTGGGAGATGAAGGAACGAATTGGGGCGAAAGAGGAGTACGGAGACGGAAGGAGACTAGCAAGGAGAGAGACGAAGATGAGTGAGTCGGCGCGACTGGGTGAACGAGCGCTGGTGAGTTGGGACGACTCGGCTCGGTTCCCATCGGGTAGGCTAAAACCGTTGCTCCAGAGTCCAGATAGACTCCGTTCGTTGCCATCTGGATTCCCGCCGGGTCTGCAATTCGCAGGCGAGGGATAAAGAAACGTAGGTAGACTCGTTTTCTGTCCTGTACCATACAAAACAATTGCAGCCTTGATTGATTGCTTTTGGAGGATTTGATGATTCGATACATTTACCCAGCTGTTTGTTGCGTTATTAATTTATTTTTATTTCTATTAGCTTTTGGTGGACCAAAAAGTAGAGTAGAGGGGGCAAGTCTTTCAATTTTGTTCTTTTCTGTGTTTTTGGAGCACGGCGTTGACGCGCATATAACTGGAGTCAACATGTTAACTGGTTTGGATAACCTCCTTTTTAATGGCGGAAGCGACCACGTTTGCCTGTGGGTGGCCAGGAGTATGGCGCTCGCCTATGGCTGCTGTTGGGTCCAAGCCATTATTTCGTTGGTAATGTGTATGGGCCGGAGTACGTGTCTATGGATAGATGGAAATGGAGAGGAAACAAAAAAACATAACTGATATAACAATATAGAAAATAATATATTTATAATTAAAATATATATGAAGTAATAATTAAAATTTTGGATTATGACGAGATATTAAAGTTACGGTAGGTTAAGATCGTCTCATGCCAAATGCAGGGTTTTGTGAAAATAGGTCGTTTTCGTGATTAGCTTAAGGTTCAAGCATAGGCGTGCTATCACACCAATAATGATAAAATTATCAAGAGTTAGGCTGTCCATATCTCAACTTGTGAGGATGCGCATGATTGTCAACGCACGTGAAAGGGGTACTTCATGCGGTGGGTTAAGGCGTGCGTACGGGTGGGTGACTAACGGGGACTGGAGAGTCCTTTTTAGCCTTTCATAGGTGCAGGCCATAGAGATGCAATCACAGTCATCTACTTTTTTCTAATAGTCAGATAAATTCTACACGCAAACAAAATCATAAGCATTAGTTTTTAAAGAAGCAGACTAAACCACAGAACATCTACTTCTAAATTATTGGTTTTCTAGAGTTAATAGGAGATATATTATGATCTGTATTATTATTTACATATTTATATTTATCCTTAATTAGGGAATTTTCGTTTAGAGGAAAATTGAAAATTTTCATGGACAATTTTTGCTGCTTTTATTTGGGGCTCTTGGTATATTACTCCTGCGGTTTTTGGTGATTTTTCATATTCCCCTCCCATAACTATCGAATTTATATGCTAAATCTGAAAGTGGTAACTAATTTGCAAATAGACCCTTGCCACCAAATGTTGTTATAAAAATAAAGACACCGTCAGCCAAATTGTGCTCTTGAGCAGGATGCAAAGTGATCAAAATATTCTTTATTTCAATGAGAGTAGGAGAAAAAAATCTTTTATTTTAGGGGATTTTTGCATATTGCCCTTAGGTAGCATAGCTCTGCAATTTCAACCTCACAAGGTCCATTTTTTAATTCACTTTGAAGGGCAATATTTTTGTTTTAAAAATTTCTAAACGCTTTCCATCACAAAAAAGAACAAAAACTCGTAAACTGCTTTCGGTGGGATATTATATCGATTATTTTATTTTTGTATAAAAAGTACAATTTTAAACTTAAAAAATCACAAATCCATGGGGTGACATGCAAAATGCTGTTTTCATATTAGAAAATAATTGACGGTGTTGATTTCACCTATGCTGTGCGTGGGCGTGCTCTGCCGCGTGCTTGCGGTCGCTGTTCGCTCTGCATGCCGTCTTCATCACAGCTCCCGCCGGAGTAATTACACTTTATGAGCTTTTCAAGGGTAGGTGGATGGTGGGGCTCGCTTGCTGGGCCCTTAATGAAGTCATTGCTGTGTCCGCTCCGTATGTTAAATCTATCCTTTGAAAATGAAAGTCTCCAATGATTTTCTTTCCTTAGCCTGAGATTTCAATTATAGCTCTACTACATTCTATGCCTTATGATCACAGATTCCGATCTGGGCACTCTGTCCGTCCAGGCAAATCGGAACCTCCGACTGTCTCCAAAATCAGATTTCGGCCGTTGAAATTGCTACAAAAGGCCTATTGTAGAAGGAAAATCTAAAACATTCTGATTTTGCAGGCATTTTGACTTTGATGGGCAATCAAAATGACATATTGAAAGATAACCTATTGAAATTTTATTAAATAAAATATACCAAATACCAGAAATAATACGATGCTGAACTTCGGCGCTAGCTAGTGAGGCTTCGTGGAGTCTTTGCTGCCATCGCCTGATGCTACTCACGAGGCATCTTCGGGACCATAAATGCTGGTCTATCCTTTTATTCCCTGCAATGAGAAATTTCATCTGAATCTGTTGATACTAGAGAAGGGATATTTCAACCACTGGGCTTGCAGGTAGAACTTTTAATCGTGGAACAGCTATGCGAGATGCGGTCTAGATATCTAGCAGGTTTAATTTTCTGGAAAATGGGTTTTAATCATTTTAGAAGGAAAATTTTCATGTATTGCCTAAATAGTTTGCTGCCAATTTCGGATAAGCAGAATTTTAGTTCCATTTTGAATTGTAGCTCTTTATATTGCCCTGCCCGACTAGCTCTGTGTAGCTGACGGCAATGATGCGTTTCTCTGAGAAGTCGAACAACAGGCACTTACAAACCTACTCATCCTCATCGCCGAAAGGAGTGGTTAAAGCTAGGATATTTCTATAACACTTCCAACTATAGCTAATTAAAATAGTCTAATTTGAGAATATAAGATTTAAATGGCATGTAGAGCTTACATAGTTTTATATTTTTGAACTAACCCTCTAGTCAAAAGACACCTTACAA
>JAYJMB010028285.1:0-37660 GCA_036873735.1 Pouteria campechiana
TCTTTGGCCAACCATCAAGTTTTTGGCATCATCGCCAGGGACTGATTGTGAACCATCTATATTTTGGCTCATCACATGGGATTAGGAGATGTGAGTTGATGAATGCTAAAATTTGAAAGAAGAAGATCAAGCTTCTTCTCTATGCAAGCTTGATCTACAACAAATGAACCTCCATGTCTAGTCTAGCAAAGGCTAAAGAAGGCCAAGGTGAAGGTTGTGCTAGAATTGGGGAATATGATGAGGATGAAGCCTACTTAGTTGTAGGCTCTCCTGCTGCCATGTCTCCTCTCTCCCTCTCGCCTCCCCCTAGGAGGTTGCCCTATCTTCTATCTCTTCTTCTTCTTAACTAGAGTCCTCATTCTCTAACTTATCCCTTCTCTGCTTTCCTCTATTTCTACCCTATAATCCCTTCTTTGATGTGCATACTCTTGAGGAGAGTGTTGCCAACCCAATCATTCTTTTGGGATGACATATACAAGATAGACTCTCCTAGGATAGGGACAAAAAAAATGCTCAAAGATTTTGTTAAACCACATCCCACGTGGTCCATTGTGGTCAATCCTCTATGGCAAATAACCAGAAGCAATAAACATGAACTTGGGCTAGCTCATCCTCTAATAATTAAAGATCATGTGAAGAACCCTTGCCTCATTAGCTGTTTCCTACTTAGTTCCTCCCAACTAGGGTAGGACCATACTCTCTATGACTTTCCTTAGCATTCTCATCTCTATTTGAACATCATTGGTCCTCATATATCTATGAGTCTGGTTGTTCTCATCTCTATTTTAAGGTCATTGGTCCTCATATATTTATGTGTGTGGTTGTAAACTATGCCAATTGCACCTATGGACAAAGCATTGAAAAGCTATTCACTCTTTAGTCAAGGATCATACTTATCATCGGTAACACCTAAAATTTCCCCTAGGTGTCTGGCAGATGAGGCCATATGGGTTCCTAAATTTAATATCTATCCCCTTCACTATAGTTTGATATTCTCTTGGGTTCTAATTGAAGAAGAATATCAAAACTAGTTCATTATATATTGGAGCATCATATTCCATAATTTCTGCCCAACCTTGGTAATTAATCATAGCCCTAATTTTAGATTTGCACCAATCTAGAAACTCAAAGTCTACTCTCCTAGGTATGTGGATTGGCCTTTCCAACAATTCAATGCCAAATTAATACCCTGGGAGATCTCATGGGGACATTCTTCCCCTCTACTATCTTAGATAATGAGGCTAGATCAAACATCCTCATGTCATCTCCTCCACCACCAAATCTACTACCCATCACTTCTTCTTCATCTCCACCATGTTCAAATGAGGGGTTGGGACTAGATGTATTACCTTAAAAGCCATTGAAAAAAGTGAACTCTCTTAGATGCTGTAGATGCCCTCGACATAGTTTCTCTTGAGGTAGACACTCCTATTTTGGTTCTTAGGCACTTTAGCCCTCTTTGGGGTTTGAAAACTGCCACTTTAGGAGCCATTTCAGAGATGGGATATGGGTAGTGATGGAAAAGGGGTAATAGTGATGTGAATCAAAAGGGTTTTGATTTGAAGTTGGTTCTATAGAAAATAGGGCCTTCGGAGTGGAAAAATAAAGAGATGGAAATTGAAATGGCATGAATGGGTTTTCACCCCTTTGAATCAATAGATGCCTCTGATCCCAAGTGGCTGAGGCCTAGGCGGCTTCCATGCCAGATTCAATTTCTAATCTTCCAAAATTCTATTTCTTAAAGTTTTGCACTATTTCTTTGTCTTAGTACATTTCCCAATCAACAACTATCATTTTCAAACATTTCATTACTCATTTTCAAAAAATTCATCACAAGAATTCAATTTTCATAATTTTCAACCATTTTATCACTAATACATAGCATTTGAAGTTGATAATTCATGATTCGATGTATTTGTGTTAATCATTCCTAATTCTCTTCTAATTATATAACAACTATCAAGTAACAATAGTTTAGTGAAAAAAATATCAGCAAGTTGAGCATTTGTAGGCACATATTATAATCAAACATTATTGTTGGTCCCATTAGGTGGTTATACTCAAGCGGGGGGTGAATTAGGTTTAGAAGTTATTTGCTTAACCCCTGACTAATCAATCCCTCTTTTTCATGCCTTATGTGCTAATGAAAATGACTTGAACAATGTAACAATGGAAAGTAGGCAAGTAAGACTAGTGCACACACGATCTATAGTGGTTCGGGCTTTCTCTCAGCACCTACTCCACCCTCTAAGGTTTACCAACCTAGATTCCACTATACCTTTTGGAATCACACTTGATTTCTGGAGCTAACCAAGAACTCTTTAGAAGTTATTTACTTAACCCCTGACTAATCAATCCCTCTTTTTCATGCTTATTTGCTAATGAAAATGACATGAACAGTGTAACAATGGAAAACAGGCAAGTAAAACTACTATACTCACGATCTATAGTGGTTTGGGCTTTCTCTCAGCACCTACTCCACCCTCCAAGGTTTACCAACCTAGATTCCACTATACCTTTTGGAATCACACTTGGTTTCTTGAGCTAACCAAGAACTCTTATGCTGTTTTTCCAAGCTAACTAGAAACTCACACTATTGGTCTTTCCAAGAGTTCACCAACAACTCCTACAATGATGGTTTGTTCTAAGACCTTACTAACAACTCTTACAATGATAATTTTTCCCAAGAGCTCACCACTAACTCATACAATTTGGTTTCTCAAGAGTTAATTAGCAACTCCCCAACCTTGGTTTTCAATGAACTAACCAAGAACTCTATAATTCAATGTGTATAAAGAAATGCATCTATCTAGGCTAAGATGTACACACAATTAAGGCACAATAACAAAAGGATATAAAATGAAAACTTTACAATGATTTGGACTCCTTGAAGTAGGAAATGATATGGCTTTGAACACTTATTGGAATGTTGTGCAATGGAGGTGATCTCGTGGAGTTAAATCTGAGTGCTTTTGTAAACTACTTGAGTGACCGTTCTCTTGTTCTCAGATCTAATATTCTTCAAACGTTTGAATCTTCCTTTTATAATCCATGGAAGATGTCTTAGATTTATGATTATTTTAATAAGCTTTTTGACCATTTTAAAAATATTTTTATAAGCTATGGAAGAAGCTTTAACTTTTATGATTATTTTAATCTGCTTTCAGATCATATGAAAAAGAAGATGCTAAGACTTGTCATTATCTATAGCTTTTGTTTAGCTTGTATGTCATTATGTCCATCTTCAAAAGTTCTGAGATAAGTATGCAAAACTTCTAAGGACTCATTTTGGTTGCTTTGGTTACTAACAGTCTTAACGGTCATATATTTGCTTCTGATAAGCTTCTAAAGAGCCTCTGAAGCTTGAATCTTGTTTTTGATGAATTTCTTAAAACTAGGCATTTTGAAAATGCCTCTGAATAACTTTTGAGTTGCTTCTTAGAGACTTTTGAGGTTTTTTCTAAAATGTGCATTTTGCCTCTATACAGAATGATACTCTAAACTTGCTTTTGACAAGCTTCTGTATAACTTTTGAGCTAGAAACAATGAAAGTCTTTCTACATGTTAAATCATTCTGAAGGTTGATACTTGTTTTTGACACATTCATTAGTCATGCTTCTACTTCTGAGATACTTTTGAAGAGTGTCTAAGTGATTGATTTCTGCTTCTGATGAACTTCTCAAAGCTGGGCTTATTGAAGATGCTTTTGTGAAGAGCTTCTGTATTACTTTTGAGAATCTTTTGGGCACAGAAACTTCCTCTGTGTTCATTTAGTTTTACTGCTATACATCTTGCTTCTTGAATCTAAAACTTGGAAGCTTTTTTGAACTTTTTTTGAAGACATGTGAAATATTTTGGAAATGATTCTAAGTTTATGCCTTATTTTTGAAAGAGATTTTGAAGAACTTCTGATAAGGTTTTGAGTTCAGAAGCATCTTTTAAACTTATGAGCTTCACTATTAAATCATATCTAAAGTTTTTTTTTAACAAACTTCTAATTGCAGAAATTATTTCTAAAGTAGAGCAATCTGCTTCTGATTGCAAGGACTGTGATTTTGCATTGCTTCTGAGATGTTTCTGAAATCATAAGCTTTCTCTAAATTATTTTGGAAGTTCTTCTGTTTCTTATATACTTCTAATAAGTTTTTGAGTTTCTTTTGATTCATCTTTGTGTGTATTCAGAAGTTCTTACTGGTGAACTTTTAAGTGTAGAAACGTCATTCTTCTTAGGCCATTTTACTTTTGAGGTAATTTTGGAGAGCTTCTGAACTACCTCTAAAGTGCAAGTTTGCCTTGGAGTTAGTTTTGAGGCTTATGCTTTGTCTCTGAAAAGGTTCTAAGTTATGTTGATGGTGTTCTGAATTATGCTTTTAAGCTTTACATCTTTTTTCTAAAGGGGTTTTGAACTTCATTCCTTGTCTTTTGAAATGCTTCTTAGCATTTGTGAAATACTTCTGAGCTTGCATTTCTGAAATAGTCTTGAGTTTGCATTTCTGAAATGCTTCTTATCAATTCTGAATTGCTTTTTATCTTCACATACTCTGATTATTTCATTCCTCATCTTTGAAATGCTTCTGAGCATTTTTTAAAATGCCTTTTAGCATTACATGTTGTCTCTAAAGTACTTTTGAGGATTGAAATTAATCCTAAAGTTACTTCTGATGATATTCTTAGTTGCTTCTAAGCTTCTGACGAGGTTCTGAGTAACTCTTGAAATACTTTTGAAGATTGGAGTTAATACTGAAGTTGCTTCTGAGCTGGTTCTGAGTAACTCCTAAAATTTTTAAAGATTAGAGTTTATGCTAAAGTTACTTCTCATTGCTTCTGAGCTTCTGATGGGATTCTGAGTAACTTCTGATGAGGGTTATATTTTCTAAAGTATTTCTGAATCTTGGAATTTCTTCTGAATCTTTCTATTTGAGTATTTCTTAATTATCTTTATTTGAAGGTTTAATTTGATAAGCTTTAAACTTGATAAAATTATTATTAATGCTATTTATAACATGTAGTTACTCTCCTTAATGAATTAACGCTCCATCACTTGGAAAGTAATTAATTAGTACCTTAACTCTTCACTCACTATTTGTTCATCATCAAAACTTGACTGCTTAATTATATTCATTATCAAAATCAAGCTAAGCAGGAGAATTAGACTCAACAATCATATTTTCCTACATGGTCTTTAATGAAGTGATGCCTACTTTCAATATGCTTAGTGCGAGAATGTAGCATTGGAGTTTTTGTCAAGCATATTGCACTTGTATTATCATATCTTATTGGAATATCCTCATAAGCCAATCCATAATCTAAGAATTGTTTTTTCATCTAAAGAAATTGTGCACAATAACTTTTAGCTTTAATATATTCACCTTCTATAGTTGAGAGAGCAACATTGGTTTTTTTCTTTCAAAGCATGAAACTAATATATTTCCAAGGAATTAACAGGTTCCATTAGTTCTTCACTTATCAACTTTGTATCCTCCAAAGTTAGCATCTGAATATCCAATTAATTTAAAACTTGATCCTTTTGGATAATAGAGCCCTAGACTTAGTGTGTCAACTAGATACTTAAAGATTTTTTTACTTTAGATAGGTGTGATTCTTTTGGACTCAATTGAAATGTAATGCATAAAAGTACACTAAAAAGTATATTGGGTCTAGATGTGGTTAAATGTAGAAGGGAACCAATCATACTACAGAAGAGTTTTTAATCTATTGCTTTACCCTTTTCGTCCTTATCCAATCTTATTAAGGTAATTATAAGAGTGTTTGCAACTTTGAATTCTTCCATCCTAAAGTTCTTGAGCATCTCCTTTGTATACTTAGATTAACAAATGTAGATTCTATCCTTTCTTTGCTTAGTTTGCAATTCAAGGAAGTAATTGAACTCCCTCATCATGATTATTTAAAATTCAACCTACATGATTTTTATAAATTCTTGGCAAAGATCTTCATTAGTGGCACTAAAAATAATGTCATCAACTACACTTGAACTATTAAGATATCCATGCTATCATTCTTGATGAATAATGTAGTATCAACCTTTCCTCTATTGAACTTAGTATCACTTAATCTTTCATACCAAGCTCTTAGAGCTTACCTTAATCCATATAATGCTTTAGAAAGTTTATAAACATAGTTTGGTTGATCATTTGATTCAAAACCAGATAGTTGTTCTACATATACTTCCTCATTTACATACCCATTAAGGAATGCACCTTTTACATCCATTATAATAGTTTAAAGTTTATAAGGGATGCAAATGTAAATAACACTCTTCTAGTCTTGATACAAGGGCATAGGATTCCTCAAAAATCAATTCCTTTGTTTTTGGAATACCCCTTTGCAACCTTGCTTTATTTCTTATAACAAGTTCACTCTTATTGAACTTGTTCCTAAAGGCCCATTTTATTCCAATCACATCAATATGCTTAGGTCTTGGAACTAGTTCCCAAACTTTATTTCTTTGAAACAAATTTAGCTTCTCTTGCATGACAATAATCTAATTTTCATCATTGAGAGCTTGATCGATGCGAGTGAGCTCATTGTTAGAGATAAAGCAAAATGTCTGCAGATATTGTGCATAAATTTTCTTATTTTAACACCAACATAGATATCACCTATATCTTGATCTCTAGGATAAGCATGCATGAACTTCAAATCAGTATGATGTTGTGTTAATCCAAACATCCTTGGCTTGATTTTGATGATGAATATGATTAAATAACTAAGTTTTGAGAATGAGCAAAAATATGTGAGTGAATGTTTAAAGTACTGACAGTTATGTTCCCAAGTGTCTAATGATACATGTAGAAATCATATTTAGGGAAGTAACTTCAATTATGTAGACAACACATTCAAGATCATATTAGAGACAAGATCCACAATAATATATTTATAAAGGAAAAAAACATAAATGCTCAAGAAAGAAAATGACCCTCAACTTAGAAGAGCATTTCAGACATACAATGACACATCTGAAATCATGAGGAACAAACTCAGAATACAAAGTAGTTTAATTTCTAAAGAATGAAGACTATAGACACATGATCTAAGTCTAGAATAACCTCCAAAATGTTTCAGACATATAATCCAAGCTTATAAGGTCAAACTACAGTTGAAGGATATATCTGGCATCAATTTAGGGCTTCAAAGTCATTTTAGACGTGCTTCAGACATAGTGAAGCACTCTGCTGAAGTAAATAAAGAGAGATGCCTAAGTTTGGACATAAGAAAGCTTTAGACAATGTTTTAGAAGAACTATAAGCCACTTTCTACTTTTTGAAGCCAGCATTAGACATACTAAAGTATGAAGCCACAACATTGAAAGTCTAATGTCATTTCAGATGTTATGAAGTCATTACTTCATACATGTTGAAACAAGTCTATAATGCATCTCTAAAGTCTGAAGCTTCAAATGTCTGAGAATGACTAAGTCCCGAACTTCAAACATTATGAAGGCAACCTTTAAACTTGTCGAAATTTTATTTTAGATGTTGTCAAGATAGTTTCAAAAGAACTAAAGTTCAAGAACATGCATTTATCATTCACGCTACTTCAGACATTCCAAAGAACTTACTTCAGACATAATGAAGAATTTCAAATAAAGCTAGTTTGAATCGGTCACAAAGAGCACAAATTGTGTAACTTCAGACATTATGAAGTTATTGCTTCAGACGATCCGAAGCTACAATGACTTTAGATAGCATGAATTTTTGATGAAGCACTCCCTACCTTTCTAGACATGCTAAAGTCCTTACTTCAAATGGTATGAAGCTGGGAGAATGCTTCAACGGTTAGAATTTTGAATGTTCCATTGCATTCAATGTTAGCGACCAACTTCAATAGGCAAATTTTGAATGCTAGTATAAAAGAAGTAAAAAGAGGACGTTCCAATAGTTAGACAAGCATTCAAAAAGAATTTAGTAAAAGAAAAAGTTTTCTTCCAACATTTCTTTCAACTCCGCCATGCAAAACTCCAAATAACATGCAAAGCTCATTCCTCTACAACATTCTCTAGAGTTTGAAACTCTTGCATTTAACTCTATTGTATTTATTTCTTCCACATTTAATTCTATACACTTTACCTAAGTAAGAGGCATATTCTTATACAACATTCTTTTTGTTATTTAGGATAGCAAGAAAGGGGCTTGTTGATTGTGTTGTTGATTACAACAAGTAAGACTTATTAGGTGTTTGAATAAGTTTCTTTGTGAGCTTATAAAACCAAAGGTTGTAAAAATTTGATGGTGAGCTTTTAAAAACCAATAGGTGTTTAGTAGAACCTAAGTGTAGCAAGAGAGGTTGACTCAGAGAGTAGAGTAGGTACCGAGTTGGGCCAGACCAATATAAAAATACCATTGTTTGCATGCTGTGGATTTGTTCCAATTATTTTTAGTATCATAATTTTAATTTGGCCATAATTTTAAAAGCTCAATTCACCCCCCCCCTCTTGAGCAACCATCATAATGGGACCAACAATTGGTATCAGAGTAGACTTCATTAATTACTCTTGATTACCAAATATTTTAACTTTTGAAGAGATCCTAATGGTCAACACTTTCCATGACACCTTCGCCAAAGGACAGTCAACTTCGAGACCCTTGTTCTTTGATGGCACCAATTACGGGTATTGGAAACTTATGTAGAGCATTTTTGTCAGTATTATTATATATAATTTTGATAATAATAGAACTTGTATTAAGATAAGAAATTTGTATGCTTAAATCTCTAACAATCATATACATGGTTATGAATTGATAAACATTAATTAATATAAACACATAACTATGAATGATTAGTTATATAAGCATACATTCCTCACTTTATGGTGCGCACATAATGAACATTAACTAAACTTTACTGCATAAATCTGCTAAATTATACTAAGCACCATAATTACTTAAGCTTTCATATTATGCATTTAATAGAGATGTATATTATCCTTACTTTACAAAATATTACAATAAGATGAGGATAAGATACACTCTTATATTATACATGAAAGCTAATAATGTAGTAAGTACATAAAACTTCAAGTACAGGATAATGATCGTATATAACAAACTACCACAACTATCTGCTATGTTCCAAAAGGAGCTGCATAGATGAAAATTATGGAAGAAGAAGAAGAAAATAGAAGGTTTTGAGACAAGCAACAAGAAAAGTTACATTAAATACTTCCACAAACAAAAATAATGTGAGAAAAATAAGGTTTTGAAGATGTGCTACAATGAACTTGCATTGTCTATCAACCTCAAAGAGAAAATCTCAATAGACAAATGCAAGATAAATAAAGTTGAAGATGAAGCCATGGTCAAAGGGCATAAAGCTGTTCGATTCAAACTATCTACACCGACAAGAGAAAAGTTGTCTGAGATAAGGAAAGAAGAAGAAGATCCATCAAATACTTAGGCAAAGGAAGAAAAATGTATTTGCTGCCCAGACAATCATGTACAAAGAAAAGAAAACTTTGTCTGATCAACAAAGTTAGAAGAATGGATTTGTCTGAGGATAAAAAGGCAATATGAATAGATAAGGGAGTGCAACTTCAATTGAGCCAAGACAGACAAATGAAGATTGAAGAAATAAAGAAGTTGCAAGAACAAACCCTTCTATTGCCCGAAGTGTGCAGAATAGTTGAAGAACTTCACTTTGTCTGTGGATCTAAAGTTCATCTATTACTTGCGACAAACAAAGTATCAGCCAATGCAAAAGATGAAGTAGAAGCTGCACAGTGAGCATAGACAAAGCTGAATAATAAAGTGAAGCTTGAACCAAAATAGGCTTCAACAGACAAAGGCACGATCGTCTGCAACTTACAATAGACAAACCCATGTGACGTGCAGAGTACTCTATCCAAGAAGAAGTAAAACATAGTTTTTCTAATGCTTATATTAGATGAATACTACACTTCATCTATTCGAGCAAGTTAAAGCGAGCTTCTTCTGCCATCTCCAACAGACATTGAGGAACAGAAGAAAAATATAATACTTCATCTGTAAGAGCAAGACAAAGCCAACTTCATCCGCCATCTCCAACAAACAAATGAAGAACAAAGAAAAACATCTCACTTAGTCAGTTCGTATAGAAGAAGAAGTTTGTCAATCGATCAACCCAACTTTGTCAGTGCCACCTAGAGTTAGTCTGTTACTTACAATAGACAAAGCACATACATGAAGGATTAATCAACAAACAAATCTTCTAGAGGAATTTAGGCAAACAAAGCAAAGTTTGTCTATCAGCCAGTTTGACTTTATATGTGTTATTTAAAGTTCGTCTGCTACTTACAATAGACAAATCACTCTTATGAAAGTTCAATTGATAGAAAAACCTTGGAAGAATTCATTTGCAACTTATGGCAGATAAATGCAGACTGAGAGAGGCCATGACTTGTCAAAGGAATATTAATTTATGTGATTAGCATTCAAATGGCATTTGCACTCATGCCAACATTTTGCAAACTTATATTAGTTACCATTTTTGGCAATAAGTAGCGTTACAAGGTTTTTAAAGCTGTGATAGGTCAAATGAGGAACACCTTTTAATACAACTCGTCCTCCTCTTCGAACAATGATACAATAGCTTGAGACAAAGCAGAAAGACCTGGACTTCAATGGCAAAAAATTCAAATAGTCTTATTCATTCAATGCTGCTTTCATTTCTGCATTCAACGAAACTCATCTTCTCTAATGGTCAAAAATAAGAAGAAGCTATTTAGGGAGAAAAGTTGGGACAATTCAAAGGTGGTGAAGGAAGGCATTTCAAATGAGCTTAAACTTATACTATTCTTTCCACCCATGGACAAGAGCTTAAATCTTCACTTATCTATCCTTGAGATTAAACCTTCATATCCTTATTGCCATTATTTTTATATTTTGGGAAGATCTTTTGTATTACATAGAGCTAAAAGAGAGATAAAATCTTCCCCTGTGCTTAAGAGAAATACTATGTAAAATTTTATAAGTTTTTTGGTAAACTTGAAATTAGAGAATTATTGGTGAGCTCTAGAAAACTAACAAGTTTGTTGGTGATCTTCAAAACCAGTGAGTTTATGGTGAGCTGGTGAAAACTATATTGTATGAGTTATTGTTCATCTCTAAAACTAATGAGTTTCCTGGTGATCTCGTGAAAACCAGAAGAGTGTTGGGAGCACTATTGTATTTTCATTATATGTAATATATTGGAACCCAAGGCATAATGAGCATATGCTCTTGGAAGAGTAGTTGTAGGGACGAGGTCCTAAACCACTATAAAAATCATCTTGTCTGTGTCTGTGTGTGTTTGGTCATCTACTTTATTCTTCATGCATTTTATTGTTTCTATTATTTATTTTACATCACACCACATACAAGTACAAAAAGAGGGAAATGATCCGACAGGGTTTAAGTAGTGAATTTTTTTACCCAATCCACCCCTCCCCTCTTGGGTTAAGCTACACTTTAGGAACCAACAGTTTTGATAGCCACTGATGACAAGTTGTTGCAAATAATCAAAGATGGAAAAGTTATCCTTAAATCGGAAGACAAATACACCATGGAGGACATTGTAATAGTATAAAGAGAATCCAAGGCAAAAAGTAGCCTTTACTTGTAACGCCCCACTTTTTGAGTGATACTATAGGACTATATCATTAGGAACCCTACATAGAGTCTCCCCTGTACAGTCCATCTCCAGCCTTTACAATCCATCATCATGTATAATCGTAAATTCCAAAATCATCTTAAGCCAAACAATACATGCCCATAGCTCACCCAGAATTGACAGTTGCATTGTGATGGAGGTAGTCAAATAGATTCCATACATAACTTGTTATAAATACATGACAGCAAAATTAATTTGCTCAGATTTATATAAAACACTAGCCTAAATTTGGGAAATTAAAATTTATATATACATAACAAAAGACCAAAAGAAAATTTTCATAAATTTAAAAGCTCAACGGTTATGACTCACAACCTATCCTGATCTTGAGCTTCAAGCCCACGTTGGGCTCTATCTTCAGGCCTATCAAACAAAAATCACAATTAAACTTAGGTGAGTCTGGGCAACTTAGTAAGCAGGTAAGTGAATAAACAATGGTCAGGTAAATAAGTCCTTAAAACAAATATTTCATTCTATGCAATCAATAACATGATGCCATTCATGAGAATGCAATGATGCTCTATGACACTAATGCATTGACTCTTTGTATATGGGATATTGTTATCTCACACCCTTATCCAAACTCTATTCACCCCAATACTACAAACGCCTCATATCACTCTCATCCATCCACACATACCTCATCATTCATCTTCCATAAACCAATTCCATACTCGGGAGGCTATCAACCATGCAGAATCTACCTTCTTACTTCTTTGGTGAGTTTTGGTTCATCCCTGCACCCTCAGCTATGAAGCCTGCCAGGCCCACGATAGCTCTACTACTACCCTTATTGGTGCTCTATCCTCATTGCTCCACAAGGATTCGAGATTCTCCATCCACACTTAATGAGGTAACTAGATGAGTCCCACAAACTGGGCCATCTAGGCCTCCACCTTATGCAAGTGTCAGGTCATACCAGGCTATTCTAGTGTCACAGCCAAGCCCCTTTGGCTAATCCAGGCCTCTATATCATATTCGGGCTATCCTAGCATGAATAATATTAATGTAGCATAAATAGTGCTAATGTATCATGAATAGTGCCACAACATTGGCTTTCACTGCTGCGACACTGATTTGCTAGACTCTCAAACATGTGGTTTTTTATGTATTAATGTAGCGACATTAGATTTCAATGCCGCAACACTAACTTGCAGGTCTCGTATTTCTATAATTTGTTCCCTCTTTACTTACCTCTCCTGTTTTCATCCTCCTTTACCCCTTTATTTACCAAATTTGCTTCTGTTTGCTCCTCACATTACTTCATTTAACACTTGATTATCCTCAACGTGTTCCCATATCATGTTATACACATGATACCATAACAATTATGCAACATAATGTCTAAGACTTTCAATAAACTATCATGCGTTGACAGATCAAGGTGTACAATGTCGTGGTAAAATTAAGTGGCTACACATGTAGAATCAATACAAGTGGAATGTTATTTGCTTCATTTACAAACATTATGCAATAACATTCACATTATTTAAAACATGGCTAAGGCATAAGGAATCAAACTTAATTAGAAGTCTAGATATGATGCCCAGAATGTATATTTTGTTAACAATTCCAAATTAAATGCATAAAGAGGAAAACTTGCTTACTGTGATATGGATAGCTACACCCTTTCTTGTCCCCAGCTTAGTAATTCCGCATCCAATTCAATGATTTGTGAATCTTACACTCAAGATGCATATCTTATCAACATTTAGACATATTGAACATCAATAAAACATGATCAATTTAGACCCTAACTCTAGTTCGCAAAACAACCCCTTTTAGGGTTTACCCAGTTACCCAGTTTAAATCCCAATACAAGGACGATTAAGAGTTCAATAAAAGGGTTAATGGCACTACATCCTTCTTAGTGTCATTTTATTGAACATCTGATATGCAACTTTCAAATTTAGCATTCTTAACCCTGAGCAGTATAGAGATTCTTTCCTAAATGATGAAAACTATAAGTTCACAGTTTTCTAGGAAAACAATGGCATCTTTCAAATTTTCTTTGCACCAAGAATAGCCCAGTAGAATGAAGTGGTTGAGATAAAGAACAGATTTTTCCAAGAGATGGCAAGAACAATGTTGAGTGAATACAATCTACCACAATATTTTTGGGCTGAAGTTATAAATATCAAATGCTCTGTTATCAATAGATTTTATACTAGGCTATTGCTCAACTATAACACCCCAGGTGTTAAAGTGAGAAAATATTTCTTAAATAATCATTTTGGAACAATATGTACATGAAGTTATTAAGTTGTGAAAAGATTTCTACAAGTTTAAGGTACAGGTTGATTAATGACATTAGCTCTATTTAAATTGAGGGAATTAATTATGCATTGGAATAATTCATAAAAGAATAGTTAAAGGGTATATTGGTTATAATTATATGGGAAAATTCATAGCTAAAAAATATGAGAAAAAGGGAAAGATCAAAGGGTTGGGAGCCGTAGCGCCACAATCTGGAGCCACAACACCACTTCATGAAGGGAGGAGACTTAGCGGCAAGAAATTTTGGCATTGCAGCACCGATGTCGATGCAGTGAGGTGGTGGAGCACAATAACCTTGGGTCTATTTAAATGCTCCACCGCCCCTTTTCTCTTCCATTCGTCCCCTCTCCCCTCTACGTCCATGCACCCATGCCTTTTTGCCCCTTTTTCATGAAATTTTGCTAGAAAAAATTCCTTGTAATCATCATCAAAGCTTGTAGTAGTGAAAATCCCTTGTTTAGATGGCGGAAAAGGGAGAAGAAAATCCATTTTACTGCAATCTGTGGAGGATACTCAGAGAGTTGGGGTTGGATTCTCTTTCTCGGGGGAGGAGTAACACAAAACAAAAAGCGGTAAGTAATATTTCCAATTAATTTACAAATTTTTGTCTTGGGTAGGGTTTATGCAATTTATGGACAATGAATTGGGGGATTTAGCATGAATAAATTGGGAATTTAATGGGGAAAGTAATTATGTGGATAAAGGCAATGTTTTGGGGAGGATTGAGCATGAGAAAATCCAATTGATCAACATGATGCAGTAAAATCAATTTGGGAATTCACCAAGTGAAGATCCAAATATTCTCTTGGAAATGTTTAGAGAGATTAGTGATATAGTGAAGATGAATGGTGTTTTAGATGACGCCATTAGATTAAGATTAAGATTATTCTCTTTCTTTTATGTTAGATATAAGATGTATGTTGCTGAAAAATAGAAATTTCTTGATACATCTTTTTGAAAAAGTTCAAGTTAAATGATGCATATGAGATTTTTGATGAAATGCTTTAATTGGAAACAAGGTGTATTTGAATAATCCTATACTAGCCTTTAAGTCATTGAAAATTATGCCTAGCTGACTTGAAATGATTAATGAAATAATATTTAGAGGTGTTAATGGATCTTAAGTTTGCGCTTCTTATAAAGAGAGCTTTGAAATAGCGACTTAAATGAAAACCCCCAAAATTGGACTAATTGGGATCTCAAATTGAAATGGATGATGATTTCCAACAATGATAAGTGTTGAGATGTATAATTGAGTAATGTGATAAGTATAAACAATAATAAAGCAATTAGGTGGGTTAAATCTATTCTATGAATTGAGTAGAATTTCCCATTTGAAATATGTATAAATTGAATTTTGGTACATGTTATATGTGTAGGGCCATTTGATCAGTGTTAGGAAGCAAGTTATGAAATTTAACGATGGTAAAATTACTCTCCACTAAGGTAAGTAGGTGTTTTCTTGGAAATAAATTTATGAATACTTGACTTGATAGGGATAGTGAATATCCCATAAATTTTATACGGCCATCATAATATGAATGATGATTATTATATTGTGTGAATGTGTCGATTGATGGGGAAGTTACTATCTCATGATCTTGTCTATGGGCATGGTGTGTTGAATGCTTCTTACTGTGTGAATGTGTAAATGGATGGAGATAGTGAGTATCCCATGACTTTACTAAATGATGTTGATTGTATTGCATCATGATTGAAAGGATAAAATTATGTAATTCTATTTGTTTTTGCTAGACGTATGTGTGGATAGATTGAGGGGGATAGTGAATATCTCATGATTATGCTGAAGATGTTGATTGTATTGCATTGTGCTAAAGCTATATATTTCTATGGATTGGATCTGAATGATTTGCAATGGGTTATTTATTTTATTAATATATTGTTGATATTGTATTATTTTGCATTCCATCATGAGTCATGATGGACATGATTGAATTATGTGATATATAATGGGATTATGGGAGATGTGGGAATATTTGGATGAATGTAAGTTGGTGATCTTATGAAACAATGTGGATGAGCCTTTGGTGGCATGAGCCTTTGTTAGCAATTTTTGGTGGCATAGATACAAAAAGATATGCCTAGGTGGCATAAATAGAATATGGTTATGATAGTGCCTTGATGACACAAACCTATATGGATATGATACGACATTATGGGATATGATTATGCCTTGATGATAAGGCATTTATCAACTTTGATTATAAGGATGATTTGATAGCGAGGCATTATATATGAACCTAGATTGTGGGAACATGTGCATCATGGTGATCTGGATGATGTAGCATTGTCATGCACTGTCATTGATAAGATCCTATTTTATCATGTTTTAATACCTAAATTCACATGTTTTGGATCCTCAATTGATCAAATTTTATCGGTTTTGATTATATATTGCACTTTATGGAGTTAGTTTCTTTTTCAAGTGTTAAAACTGTTGAAGATGACAAAAGGTATCACTTGTGGCCAATTTTTGGAATAGATGTAAGCTAATTTGGAAATAGTGTTTAACATAAAATATGTAGATCTTAAAACTATCTACCAAAAAATCAAGAATCACATTGTTTTAATATTGGAAGAGAAATTTATGGCCAAAATACTAAAATTGCTTCGATATGAATAGAGTTTGGGCACCCCAACGCCCAAGTTGTTGGAATTTGGATGTTTTTAGATAGAGATTGGGTGCCCAAATGCCCAGTATGTATGCCCCAATGCCCAATAAGTGTGGGAAAATGATATTTTTAGTAATTTGTATATTTATGTGCAAAAGCACTTTGGGAATACATATGGAGGTACAACAAACTCTAAATTGGGTTATTTAAGGGATTTTTAATAAAGAAACAAGAGACTTCTAGAAGAGAAAGCGATGGCACATGAATTGGAGGAAAGGTTTGCAAGGGAGCAAATGGGAGATTTCAAGTTCTGCAACATGGATATTTTGATGAGTTTTATTTTTCTTTTTAAATTTCATTTTTTTTTGAGGTAAAGATGTAACCCTCCTTGATATTCTTTGTTAACTGGGATTGTTGGGTTATCAATTCAATTTTATCTTATTTCATTCATTATTTTTAATGCAATCATCTAGTTTGTTTAATTACTTGATCACTAATTTTATGAATTAGATTGATTATCTGAGCATGCTTAATGTACAAACCATATGCTAAACTATGAACTCTCTTGAATGAAAGGATAGATGGTTATGGTGAATATCTTATGCAAAACTAATCTATTTGGTTCATTAAAGTTCTTTTGTCGTAATGGTTTATCACTTCAATTATGCTATACACCATAGGTAATTCGAATGAGTGAAAACACTTGATTTAAACCTGCACACCTAATGGTAATAATCATATATTTCATAGAACGAACCTAAGATAGTAAATTGATGTCAACATCTCAACTAAATAGAATATCATTGAGTGGTGAAATCGGATCCCTAGAGTCTTTCAATCCGAGAATCTCTTCTACATTATTTTTTGTTGTTGTTCTCTATTATTTCACCATACACGTTGATTTACTTAGTTTCCACTACATCTTTTGATTTAAAATAGTTTAGTTTAGTAACTGAAGATAATTGAATAAGTTTGAATAGTTCTTTATGGGATCGACCCTTGCTTAGCACACTATATTATTATACACTCGTGCACTTGAAATTCGATGCATCATGGAATAGTTTATGTATTGCTTTCAATAATAATTTTCTAATGATTTAATTGATATTGTTTCTATTTTGCCTACTTACTGAGTTCACCAACTCACAACTTTTATTTATGGTTTTTAGTTGATAGGTCAAGTGATAGAGTCCAACTAGGGGTTGGTGCTCAAGATCGTGATTAGAAGATGACCTTCATGGTGTATGTTGATAACTTTGGGGCTGGTAATTTTGCATAATAAATACAAAATTATAATGTAATGAGAACCAAGTGATGTTTTATACTGAATAATGTATGAAGTAATTGTATTGGCATGTCATTATACTAGACTGTACCTAGTGAGTGTGGATGTATTTTCATGCAAGTCTAGTTATGTCATTTGCCATTGTATTAAGGTTTACGGTTCTAGGCGGAATCAAGGTGTGTATTATTGTTGGTATTAATGATGTGTAAATGAGTAGAGACATGTTATCCTATTGGAATGTTGTACAAGTACGAAAATCCTTATATTTTAGGGGATATTTTGCCAAATTTTTGATAAAATCCCCCTTTTGAATATAAGTTGGTAGCTCCCTAGGAGCGTGGTGTTATATCAACAAGAATAAATTCGAATATTATTATGGTAAGAAGCCTAATATATCATACTTTCATACTTTTAGTTGTAAATTTTTCATTCTTGACAATGGAAAAGGAAACCTTGTGAAATTTGATAGCAAATCTGATGAAGGGATATTCCTTGGCTATTCCACTATTAGCAAGGCATTTAGAGTCTACAACCAAAGTAGCACATCTATAGAAGAGTCTATTCATGTCAAGTTTGATGAAACTACTAACTATTCAAAGTAAACAAGTGATTTAATGATGAAGCAGATAGACTCATAACAAATGTGGGGAGGATGAACTTGCAAGACAGAGAAAAGCAAACTCCACAAACAAAAACACTAAGGGATGATGTAGACAGATAGTTTAAGTCATCCACAAGTGAGATAAATGAGTAAGGTAACTCTTCTTTTCCTAGAGATTGAAGGTTCATGCATGCGTATCAGGAAAACTAGATAATTGGTGATGTGTACGATAGAGTTAGGACTACATCTTCTTATCACTAAATATGTAGTAATTTTGCCTTTATTTCTCAAGTAGAATCAACTTGCATAAGCCATGCTTTAGAAAATAAGAATTGGATTTTAGCTATGCAAAAAAAATTAGACCAATTCAAGAGAAATGACATATGGACTCTTATTCCAAGACCAAACTATCAGTTAGTTAAAGGAGCTAAATAGGTATTTAAGAACAAACTTGATGAATCTGAATTAGTAGTGAGGAATAAGGCAAGATTAGTAACAAAGGGGTACTATCAAGAAGAAGGAATAGATTTTGAGGAGTCTTACGCCCCTGTTGATAGGATAAAAGTCATTAGAATGCTTTTGGCTTTTGCATTTTATATGAATTTCAAACTCTACCAAATGGATTTCAAATCTGCATTCTTAAATGGTTTCATTAATGAAGAGGTTTATGTGGAACAACCCTCTAAGTTTGAAGATCCCATGATCCTAACCATGTCTGCAAATTCAAGAAAGCCCTCTATGGATTGAAGCAGGTCACTAGAGCTTGGCGTGAGAAGCTAAGCAGATTTTTTATTGAGAAAGGTTTCTTGAGGGATAAGATAGATACCACACTCTTCATTAAGCATGCTATGAATGACATACTTATTGTTTATATTTATGTAGATGACATTGTCTTTGGTGATATTAATGAAAATCTTTACAAAGAGATTTCTAAGAGAATGCAGGGAGAATTCGAGATGAGCTTGATGGGGGAACTGAACTTCCTTCTAGGACTGCACTTGAAGTAGATGAGAGGAGGAATCTTCATCCACCTAGCCAAGTATACCAAAGAGTTGATGAAAAAGTTCAACCTTGAAGATGGAAGAAGATATGGAACTCTTATGAGCACTTCCATCAAAATGGACAATGATGAAAAGGGTAAACTTGTTTGCCAAAAGTTATACATAAGAATGATAGAATCTCTATTTTGTTTAATTGCAAGTATCATGTTTAGTGTCTTTTTATGTGTTAGATTCTAGTCAAATCCTAGAGATTCACATCTTACTGCTGTAAAAAGTATCTTTAGATATCTCTTAGATATTCTAAACCTTAGTTTATGGTATCCAAAAGGTTCTAATTTTTAGTTAGTATAGTTCTCTAATGTTGATTTTGCTAGATATAAGGTAGCTAGGAAGAGTACCTCAGAGACATGTTAGTTTCTTGGAAGCATGATCATCTCATGGTTCTCTAATAAATAGACATTTGTTGCATTGTCAACTACTAAAGCTGAATATGTTGCAGTTGATAGTTATTGTGTATAGATTCTCTAGATGAAAAAATAGTTGGGTGACTATGGTTTGAAGTTCAATGATACACCCATCAGATGTGACAATACCAGTGCTATAAATGTGACTAAGAATCTTGTTATGAATCTAGATCTAACCATATAAAGATCAAGCATCATTTCATTAGGTATCGCATCTAGAGTCACAATGTCTGCTTAGAATTTGTACCAATTGAAAGTTGGTTACCAAACATTTTTACTAAGTCACTCCCAGAGTATAGATTTTACATGATTAGAAGGGAGTTAGGTGTGCTACATCCACATGCATAATGCACATAACATGATCATCACAATATGTTTTTGTTTAAATGTTATGAATGTATGATAATTATGCTCTTCATGTTTAGATATTAAATGTTGGGCTGAAATTAATCCTTAAGATCATTACACTACCAAGGCATAGGTTAAGCCTATTTGGTATAAACTTCATAGCTTACGGTCAGGAATAGGAATTCCAATCCTAGTCAGACCTATTGTAATCATCATTTTGGCTTGATTTCATACTTAGATTATTTTAGACTTTGCCTTAGAAAGTCTGAAAGAGTTTCAGATTTCATTTGTATTTAAAACTTTTTTCTGAAACATTCATGCATCTTTAAATGTTCCAAAACATCTGCAGCATAACTCCTCTTGTTTGGAGTTGTAACTTCAAACTATCTAAAATTCTATCCAATACCTAAAACCATTCTTACCATTTGAAATCCAAAGCCTTCTTTTCATACCATCTAAAACTTCCTACCCTCATGTTTGGAACTTCATTTCGAAGATGACACCTCTTTTTCTTGTTGAAATCTAATATACATGTGTTAGAACTCTTATTCTTCATCATTTTTAGCAAATATTGATTTCATCTCCTCAAAAATTCATCCAAAGCCTCCAGATCTTCCTATCCAAACCCCAAACTCATGTGCTGCAATGAAGAGAAACAAGGAAGACTGCAAGTCACTGAGACATGAATAAGGAAGTAGAAGCAAAAGAAGAGGAAAATCTGAAGAAGTAAGCACATCAAGGGGAAGAAAAATGGACAATGAAGTCCTTAAGTTATCATGGATAGATGATAAGGCTTCTGAAGGGATTAAAAAAGTTTTTAGTATACTTGAAGATGAAGATCAAAAGATTGAATGGGAATCCACAAGAGCTATGACATTCTTAGAACCAAAAGGCATTGAAGTTGTAGAAAACAAAAATCATCCTCAAGAAAGTCTAATTGCCTTGAACTCTAATTGGCTTTCATGATAACAGCACCCACACCTCCCACCCCACACCCCCCCACCCCATCCATTTCCCAATGATTCCCACCCTCTCACATTAATCATTTCTCCTTTCACCAAACCTCCATCCAAACCCCAATCATTTGTTGCACTTTATCTTTGTTCTCTTTGTATTTCTTAACTATATCTCATGTAATTCATTTTATAAAGGAATGCAGTTCAATGCAATGAAATCTTTTCTACCTTGTTTGTATGCTCTATATTTTCTACGCATTTTGAATATAATCTTTTATTTCCCCTCTTATGCATTTTTTTATCATGACAAAAAGGGGGAGAAATAGTGAATTAGGAGAAATAGTATAGTGCACTCAGTCAGGGGGTAGTTATTAGAATATATTTAGAGATGGACTTAGTCAGGGGGAGCTACATGTTTTTCGTAGAATATTTTTAGTTGAGTTCCCATTTTATAGATTCACAGATGCTTTATCTTTTTGAAAGGTAATTCACTCAAATGTTTTATCATCATAAAAAAAGGGAGAGATTGTTGATCCAAACCTCCTTTACTTAGCTTAATTTTGATGATGAATATAATTAACTAGTTAAGTTTGATGATGAGCAAAACATGTGAGTGAATGGTTAAGGTACTGACAGTTACATTCCCAAGTGTGCAGCAATACATGTATAATTATATTCAAGGAAGTAACTTCAATTATATGGACAACACATTCAAGATCATATCAGAGACAAGATCCATAACAATCTATTTACAAAGGACGAAAATGTAAATGCTCAAGAAAGAAAATGATCGTGAACATAGAAGAGCATTTCATAAGTATAGGGACACATCTGAAATCATGAGAAACAAACTCAAAATACAAAGAAGTTCAGTACATGAAGAATGAAGACTGTAGACACATGATCTAAGTCTGGTACAACCTCCAAAATGTTTCAGACATATGATCCAAGCTTCCAAGGCCAAACTACAGTTGAAGGATATGTCTGGCATCAATCTAGGGCTTCAAAGTCATTTCAGACATACTTTAGATATAGTGAAGCACACTGTTGAAGTAAATAAGGAAAGATGCCTAAGTTCAGACATAAGTAAAGTTTCAGACAATGCTTTAGAAGAATTGCATGCCACTGCAAATGTTATGAAGCCAAGATCAGACATGTTAAAGTAGGAATCCATGACGTTGAAAGTCTCATGTCATTTATGATGTTATGAAGTCATTACTTCATATATGCTGAAGTAAGTCTATAATGTGTCTCCAAAGTCCTAAGCTTCAAAAGTACAGAAATGACTAAGTCTGAAACTTCAAACATTATGAAGGAAAGCTTTAGACATGCTGAAATTTTATTTTAGACATTGTCAAGCTAGTTTCAAAAGAGCTAAAGTTCAAGATCACACGTTTAAGTAATTCACACCACTTCAGACTTTTTGAAGAACTTACTTCAGACATAATGAAGAATTTTAGACAAAGCTAGTCTGAGTCGGTCATAAGGAGCACAACTTGCATAACTTCATACGTTACGAAGTTATTGCTTTAGAAGGTCCAAAGCTATGGTAACTTTAGACGACGTGAATTTCCAATGAAGCACTTCCCACCATTCCAGATGTGCTGAAGTCCCCCACCAAACTCAATGGGCATATTTTCAATGCTAGTATAAAAGAAGTAAAAAGAAGATGTTCCAATAGTTAGACAAGCATTCAAAGAGCATTTATTAACAGACAAAGTTTTCTTCCAATATTTCTTTCAACTCCACTTCACAAAAATCCAAATAGCATTCAAAGCTCATTCCTTTGCAACATTTTTTGGAGTTTGAAACTCTTGCATTTAACTTTATCATATTTATTTCTTTTGCATTTAATTTTATACACTCTACTTAAGTAAGAGGCATATTCTTATATAACATTCTTTCTGTTATTTGGAATAGCAAGTAAGGGGCTTGCTGATTGTGTTAATGATTGCAGTAAGTAAGACTTGTTAGGTGTTTGTATAATTTTTTTGGTGAGCTTTGAAAATCAACGACTGTAAAAGTTTATTGGTGAGCTTATAAAAACTAGTAAGTGTTTAGTGGAACTTGAGTGCAGTAAGAGAGGTTGACTCAAAGAGTGGAGTAGGTATTGAGTTGGGACAAATCACTATAAAAAATATCATTGTTTACATGTTATGTGATTTGTTCCAATTATTTTCAGTACCATAATTTTAAAAGATCAATTCAAGTTACCATCGTAATAGGATCAACATGTTCTAATGTAACATTACCTTCACTTACCTCCTCTTCATTGTTTGAATTTTGACTATCATTCTGCTTTGAAGTTCCTTCTCTCCCTTGGTTTTCTAGTTGTAGCTTTCTCATCTTCTTCATTTGGGTTAATCCAAATTCATCAACCGTTACATGCATAGACTCTTATACAACTTGAGTTTTCTTATTGAAAACTCTAAATACTTCACTATTGGAAAGTAACCAAGGAAGATGGCTTCATCACTTTTTGATCATACTTCCCAAGGTTATCGTTTCCATTATTCAACACATAGCATACACAACCAAAGGAATGGAAATAAGATATGTTTGGTTTTCTTCCTTTCCAAAGCTTATAGGGAGTTTTCTTCAAAATTGCTCTAATGGTAACTCTATTTAGCAAATGGCAAGTAGTGCCAATTGCTTCTCCCCAAAATCTCTTGGACAATTTTCTCTCATTTAACATAATTCTTACCATCATTTGTATTATCCTATTCTTTCTTTCCACAACTCCATTTTGTTGTGGAGTTCTAGGGGCCAAGAAGCTATAATGAATTACCTTTTCTTCACATGATTCAATAAATTTTTCATTTTTAAATTCACCTCCAAGTTCACTTATAATTGAAATAATTGATAGTTCCTTCTCATTCTGGACATTCTTTGAAAAGGTGAAAAACATAGAGAATGCTTCATCTTTGCTTGCCAATAGGATTACCCATGTGAACCTAGAGTAGTTATCTACAATGACATACACATATCTTTTTCCACCAAGATGAAAGATGTTGGATGACCCAAACAGATCCATGTGTAATAACTCTAGTGTTTTAGATGTGGACACTTAATTCTCAGGTGAGAAAAATATTTTGGTCTATTTTGAATTTTGACGGGTGTTACAAGTTTGATCCTTATCATATTTAAACTTTGTCAGACCTTTACTAAGTTAGGGACTTAATATTTTCCATGTTGATATGTCCCAGTCTCTGGTGCCAAAACCATGGGTCATTATTGACTGCAATTAGTCATTTTCTATTAATTTCATCTAGATAAATCAAATAAATATTTCCATGCCTTCTTCCATTGAATAATAGATTATCATTAGGATTGAATACATTACATATAGATGATTCAAATATAACTTTTTGACCTCTATCACATAATTGGCTAATTCTTAACAAGTTATACTTGAGACCATCAATATATAAAATATTGTTGATGCATGTATTGTATAAACCATAAATTTTACCTTTACCCTTGATGAAGCCTTTATTGTTGTTGCCAAATGCAAATGTTCCTCCATTCATTAGCTTCAAATCCTTGAAGAGGTCTTTGTTTTTTGTCATGTGCCTTGAACATCTGCTATCCATGAACTAGGTATTCCTTGTGGTAGCTTTAAAGCTTACATGTATTCACAAAACAAAAACATTCTTTTCTCCTCTTTGGTACTCAAGTAGTGGGTCCATTGTTGTTAGTGAATTTGTGTGTGAGAGAGGCCAATGAACTTTTCTTGGGTTTTTATCTCAACCTTTCACCTTTTCTTTGCAATTTTCTTGTATAGCAATCATATATTTTGTGTCCTTCTTTGTTACAGAAATGACACTTGTTGGAAATTCTATTTAGAACATGATATTCCTCTAGTTTTCTTATGTAAGAGTGACCTTGAATCTTCTAATATGAGGAAAATTTCCTTTTTCTTTAATAAGGTTCATACCCTTGGTCCACCCATTGAAGTTTTTATTTTCTTGTATCTCATCACCACTAAATTCTTCACATCCAAGTCCCTTTTTTTCTCTTTTTTCATCATACACAAGAACTTAGTCACTGATTCTCTTGGGTTGGAGAACTCTCTCAACATTGTATTTAATATTTCTAGCTATTTTTTCAAATTTCCAACTTCCTTTTGTAGAGATAGATTTCGTTCAGCTAATATAGCATTGAATTTGACAATGGCATCAAAATGTCTTTTCTTTTGGGTGAATTTTTGTCCAAGTGTCTCAAACTCATTGAAAAGATAGTCATATGATTCCTATAGCTCATCAAGCACATTGCATTTACTATAATCATTGGTGGATCTTGAAGAATTAAAAATATAAGAGTACTATGAATTTACCTTAACCTTCATGTTGTTTTTGTTGTTCATTTCTGGTTAATTCTTAGTGGAAGTGTGGCTTGAGGACTTGTTCTCTATTTAAGTAATTTAACGTATTCTTGCCATGTTACCTATTTGTTCTATTTCACTTGAACCTGCACTTGAGGACTCATCTTCATTGACATACATGCCTCTTGCTTGATTCTTTAAAGCCCTTCTAAATTAATTTTTTTTTATCTTTTTCACTTCTATCCTCATTTTCATTGAAGTCGACTCTCTCTTCATTTGGACACACAACAATTATGTGTTCAACACCTCCACATTTATAGCATTTGAGCAAGTTCCTTTTACTTTCTCTTTTCTTCTTCTCATCATTTCGATGTTGTCTTATTGAGTTGCTAGCTTTGTTGTTTCTTACAAAATTTCTAAATTTTCTTACTAGCATAGCAACCTCATCTTATGTCTATGAGTTTGACTCATAGCTACTTTCATTTATCACCTTGAGAGCTATTATTTTTCTTTCTTTAACTGACTCTTCTTTCTTGCTTTTAAACAGTTCATGAGACATTAGTGAATTGACTAGATCATCAACCTTTAATGTATTCAAGTTCTTACCTACTTCAATCATGGTAATCTTTTAATTTCACAATTCAAAGAGTTCACTTAGGATCTTTTTGACTTGTTCAAAGTTAGAGATTTCTTTCTCTAAACCTCGGAGAGCATTAGTTATTTTAGAAAATCTTACATAGATCTTGAAGAGACCTCCTTCTTTCATCTGAAAATTTTCTAACTCTCTTATGAGGATGTTCCTCCTAATTCCCTTGACTTGGAGGGAACCTTCATATATAAACACCAACTTTTCACAAATATCTTTAGCTATAGTACATGATGAGACTCTATCAAACTTGGTTGCTGACAAGGCATAAAATAAAAAGTTCACCTTTACATTATTATGGACATTAGTTGTATCATCTTTGGACCATGCCCCAATGCCCACTGTTGGGGGGGTTACTCCCACTTCTATGGCCTTCCATGATTTCATATCGTTGGCCATAATGAATTGCTTCATCCTTAATTTTCAATAGGGAAAATTTATGTCACTAAATAGGGGTGGCCAAGTAGAGGATTGCCCCTCAGCAAATACATATGAAGAAGATGATGGGTTTTCCATTTGAACCTCTGCAAATATATTTGTAACCTATTCTGATACCACTTATTGATTCCTTGGGTAAGGATTAACCTAAGAGGGAAAGATAAAAAACCCTCTTTGTAGTTCAATAAAGTAAATAATGCAATCAATCAAGTAATCACACAATAGACAAGGATTTTTATAGTGGTTCGACATACCTTCTCTACTCCACACTTCCAAACACTTTCCCTAGTTTCTCGGGTTCCACTATCTCAATAGAAATTACAACATAGTGCAAACTCACTCTTCTTGAGTCCATCTCAAGGGGATGTATAACAACTTGGTGCCAATGCACTCTTCCTGATTCCAGCTCAAGAGGGCATGAATACAACTCAACAAATTGATTGTGATACTCATTACAACAATCAAGCTTATTCTTCTTGAGTATGGCCTCCAACACCAACTCAAGATAATAAGTAAATAAGAATGAGAAATAAAATATTACACTTTTGAGTAGTGCTTCTTGGTATTGCTAGGGAAGACTTCGAAGATGATTAACACATGCTTTGAAGGGAGAAAAATCTTCCCAAGAAGTTGTTGACAACCTTTAATTGAAGAACTTAAAGGCTTTGAATCCTTTGTCGCTTGAGTAGATGAAGAATAAATGCTCTCTTAATACTTGATATCACTTTTGAAATGTCCCAAATTAACTCTCTTTATGGTGCATTGAAAATCTAGCCATTGGAGGGTATTTTGTGCTCATTTAATGTAAGATAACATTATGATTTTTTTACTATTGAAGCAGCAGGTAGTTTGCAGGTGGCTGCGGTCCATGGGTGATATGGTAGGTGCTATGAGGTACTAGCTGAGGTTGGAACATGGCTACGGTAGGAATTCAAACATGGCTACGGTAATCAACTATGCTTTAGGCTCTATCAGTAGGTGACATGGGTTTGCCAAGTGGTCTTTTAATGTATGTGACAAGTGGTAGGTCGGAGGCATCTCAACTTCAGTTGCGGTCATAAGTGGCAGGGATAGGTGGGTGTGATATTTTGGGTGTGACATTTGCTATAGTCATCCAAGGAGTTCATGCCTTATTAGAATTCCATAGGAGGTTGTCATAGGTGGCTACCATTTGGCTGCATGCAGGCAATAGGCACAAGCGGCTGCACTATTTGACTGTGGTCCTACACTCACTTTGCTATACTATGTGTTTTTTATAATCTTGATATTTTCCACATTAATTCTATCAATGAATTTTTAATCATCAAATAAAGATTTCCACTAATGATTTGCAAGTTGGATCATTAATAATGACTTTAGACCTTTGAAGAGTCTCTATAGACCTCTGAATGTCGAGACTTCGAAATGCCCAACCAAGTAGTGAGTTCTTCAAACCTCTATTAATATAGCAACTATCCTTTGAAATACTATAGGACCTTTTTTACTATAGTAGTTACTATAGCCTTAGAGTGCATGAGAAGATACCGGGTTCTTCAGACCTTTGAAGTGTTGTGCCATCCCTTGTTACTATAGCATTACTGTAGCTTTGGAGCACATGAGAAGACAGGGGGTTCTTTAGACCTCTAAAGTGTTGTAGCTATCCTCTATTATTGTAATAGTTACTATTGCTTTGCACTAAAAAACATTAATTTTGGACAACAACTTCAAATCTCTAAAGGTTGGGGCATGTCCTCTGAAGGTCTAACAGATTTTGAACAGTGACTTCTTCAGACTTTTGAAGGTCAAGAAGTGTCCTCTAAAGCTTCCTCAACAACTTAAAATCATAGCAAAACTTAATTAGCTTAATGTTTTAGTCATTTATAAGTTTTGTTGTCATCAAAATTACATACTCAATTTCAATAAACATTTACAATAGCTATAAGCTATTTTCTTCTATTTTTGACCTAAAGACCGGCTTGTTCTTTTGTACTTTCTTACCCATAAGTAGCTTCACTAGCTCATAAGTATTTTTCTCATAAGTTTTGTGGTTCACCTTCATCAATAAGCATCATGTACTCATTAGGAGGATACCTATTAGAAGGATGACAATGTCATAAAAATCTTCTCAACTAAGGCTATACTGGTGGTTCAAGATGAACTTAGCTTATTATTTTGGCACATTATCAATAGCAGCATCATTATAATGATCTTCCTATAAATCTTCCCTATTTTCATCATGCATTATGAGTCAAGGACTTTGATCCATGTCAATGCAGTCTTTTGTAGTAGACTTTGGCTTCTCTATCTTCTCAAAGTCTTAAATGGTTTAATCTTTAAAGAATACCATCTCTACTTTGGATAACCTTCTTGTTAGTTGGATCTCATAACCTGTGACTAAATTCTTCATGTGCATAACTCAAAAGGATACACTACTTGGTTTTGCTATCAAGCTTAGATCTTTCATTTCTAAGAATATGAACAAAGGCAGCTCATAATTTAAAGAATTTAAAAGAGAAATATTGATTAAATCTACTATAGTCCTCAAAATTTACTATAATCCTTATTGCCTTACCTTAAAAGGCTTTAGCAATTTTGTATGAGAGAGCATATATCTGATTCTCTCATAAATTATTCAATTTATTCTCTTTGTTACTTTATTCTATTGAAGTATTTTAGGAATTATTTTCTCAAGCTCGATACCTTATTCACTACATCACCTTTCAAATGAACCTCTATACTCACCACTATTGTTAGCTCGAACACATTTCAACTACTTTCTAGTTTCTCTTTCAACACTTACATGGAACTACTTGAATCTAGTTAATACTCTATCTTTAGATTTCAAAGTAGAAGCTTACACCTTTTTGGAATGATCATCAATAAAATAATAAAATATATAGCACCAGTAAGAGTTCTATAACTCATAGAGAAAATTCAAAATGAACTAAATTAAGAATATCATTCCTTTTGTACTAAGGAGATCTATGAAATGAAACTCTGTGATATTTTCTAGCTAAATAATCAGTATAGGGTTTTAATGGTATACCTTTTGGTAAAAGCTGCTTCTTGACAAGAATCTCAAGTCCCTTCTCACTCATGTAACCAAGTCTTTTATGCCATAACTCTGTGGAGAATTCATTCTTAACTACATTCACTTCTACCTTAGCTAACTTTGCATAAGTTCTATAGAATGTATATATCTACTTACCTTTCACCAAAATGAGAGAAGTTTTAGTCAGTTTCTATTTACCACTACCAAAGTGATGATGATACCCATCATTGTCCAAATGTCCTACTTTAAAATATAATGCTAAAACATGTTTGACATATTTTAAAAGCAGTTTGCATCCCATGTTAGTTTCTAGCAAAACATCACCAATGCCATTAATTTTGCAATTACCATCATTTCCAATTTTACATAGCCAAAACTATTGTCAGTATAAGTAATAAGAACTCTCTACATAAAGTAACATATAAAAAATACTACAAAATCAATTACCCATGCTAGTACATCATTGGTTAGATAACCAATAACTACATCATCTTCAAGGACAACTACAACTTTCTCTTTATCTTTGTTTTTTTGTTTCATTGATTTTCTTCTTGTCTTCTTCTTCCCATTCAGATTTTTCATTCTCTAATCATACATCCTAGCTACAATACTAGCACTTTATTCTATTTTTTGACTTTGATCTCCCTTTTGACTTATTACAATTCCATATAAACTTATCATTGTTATAATTTTGTAGTGAGAAAAACTAATATTGGCTTCGCCCCTATTTTTCTGCAACAAGCACTGTGAAAGAGAGGATTTACCTTACTTCCTCATGTGTGCCTTTCATTTAATAGGTTGCTAAGATATTAGCAACATTTCTTAATTATCTAGCAAGAAACTCAATAAAAATAATACTTTTAGTTCATAATCAAAGTAATTTTCATACTAGATAATTCATTCAATGCTTCTTGGAAGTTATTGAGATATTCTACAATATTTTGTCCATCTTTATATTTCATATTCACAAGTTTCCTTATTAGAAAGGCTTTATTCTATGATGACTTATGTTTATAAAGGCTTTCTAATTTTTTTCAAAGCTTGTATGCATGAACTTCCTTTGCAATATGATAAAATGCATTTTGATCAACCCATTGTTTGATATGCCCTATAGGGTTTCTATTTAACAAATCCTAAACATCTTCAATTTTATCTTTTGTTCTCACTTATTTTAATTTAATAGATTAATAAAGCTCTTTGCAATATAAAATATCTTCTATTCTTTTTTTTTGATATGGAATAATTTCATGCTTGAGTTTGATCATTAATAATGAACTTTCTTCCATTTAATCCATATAAGAGAATATTAAATAATGAACTAAGGCTCTAATACCACTTGTTGGGATAAAAAATATTTCTTTGTACAGGTCAAATAAGCAAAAAAATATTTTAATCAACACAAATTAATTACTCAAAGCTTGTACATATAAAAAAACTTTTACCTATAAAACCCCTCAATGTAAAGGGAAAAGTGATGAGACCTAGACCAATTAGAAAAATTCCACTATAGAATAATTGGATCACAATGTTCTTCCTCAGTAAAAATTAAAAGATTTTATTATCACCATAAAAATGGGTTTCAATGATCTCAACAAAAAAATAATAAGGATGGATCTCACCAAAAACTTATATAAACTAACTTACAATAAAGTAAAACCTTTTCATTTAAATTCCTTTGTTCGATGCCTTGAAGGATGTCAAAAATTTCTCCAATAGCAACTTACTAGAATTTTATTTGGAGAAGAAGAAAATCAAAAGCCAAAATAATGTCAGAGTTATTGCACACTCAAACTAGAATCACGTTCAAAGGCTTCCAAACCCAGTTTCTACTTTTGGTTGTGGACATAGTGCATGTGATGCTTAAGTGAGCACACATGGGTTGGCCTCCACATGGGAAGAAACATCACCCAACATGAAGTACTATTACTTAATAGTTTGGAAAATGGATTGATCTATCCATACATAGGTAGGATCCTACACACTATACATCCTTTATTTGAAATTTATACTCAAAATAATTATTTGTTAGAGAACTTTAACACCGGATACCCATTGTCTAGCTGGCGTCCTCCCACATCAGACTCCGCCTAGTGAAAGGACACACGACCAAAGATTCATGGATAAACCTAGGAGCCCACCTATGCATGAATCCTAGAATAAGGAATTCCATCTGCATGTGGATTGCGCAAACCTCAGCGATGCATTTCATTTCAACATGTCCCACCCATGATTAAGTATAAAAGGACTAAGTATGCACCCCCAGATCCATAATCACTCACTACTACTATATACCCTCTCAAAGAGTTCCATTTACTGACTTGAGTGTCATAGTGTTTATGTTAGGAATAACCCTTGACATCCTCAATGATCTCCCAGTTTTGCATGGCTCTTACTGAAGCTATCCAAAAAGATCAATATGGGGACAACCCAAGATTGGTGTCATCAATGGGAACGTTTAACAAAGCCAAGGGATGTCAAATGAAAATCAAGGCAATATGAATGCTCCCGTATGTCCTGGCACAAGCAACAATGAACCATCCACATCAAATTAGAATAATGATGTGGCAACAATAGGGGAATTATTGGATTAGTTAAGGCAGATAAATCACAAAATGATGCAATAAATAGCACAACAACAAAAGGAATTCATGAAAGGTATACTCATTGGGAGTAAACATTGGGGAATTTTCCCTTGACATCCCTAAAATACCTTAGACCTGGCCACTCATGGAACTAGTGATCAGATGGGAATCGGCCTACAAGCCAGGCTAGCTATCCACCCCTCCAAAGCTTTCCCAGTCAATCTCTCTCAAGGCACACAACCAACAAATCCCATGCTCATAAGGGCTCTAAAAGTGACAACCAATGAGGAAGTCATCAATCACCTTATTAGGGTCGCTAATGTTGTCACTAAATTAGCCCCAAGGCAGAATGTTCCACTATAGGAAGAAAGCACAATCCCACTCAGAAGCACGAAGAATCCCTGAGGAAAGAATCAACAAGTATGATAAGTGGATCCCCAGTAGCACCAAAAAGAAAAGGCATAACAAAGCAATCCCCGTTCATCAAAGAAATTTTGAAGGAACCAATCCCCAAGGGATTCAAGATGCCATCCCTTGAAGCATATGATAGAACTACGGATTTGGAAGATCATTTGACTAGATATGATAGATAAATGACCCTGATAGGAGTTTTAGATGCCATAAAGTGCCATGCCTTCTTGATAAGTGAATTTTATTGGCTTATATCTTATTCTATTCAAGCTTATTTGGTTGTTTTGTTCTTGAAATGTTTAGATGTTTAATGGGATTTTGTTAATATTTTGTAGGTGTTAGGATCAAGGAAAATGGAGTTAAATTAAGAAGCAAAAGTGCAATTCAAGGATAGAAGGAACTGGAGTGATCAAGAAGCCAGGAAATTGGGTAGCCAAGCTGGCGTCGATGCCAGTCCAAAGTTTTGGTGTTGTGCAATTTGTGTGTTGAATCAAGGACAGAAAGAGGATAAAAGAATTAGCTAGGATGTTTTGAGGGTTTTTTTGCAAGGTGTTTTACGAGGATCTCAAAAGAGAGGCTTTTGGAGAGAAAACTGGGGATCGAGGTTGAAGCAAAGAACAAGTACGAAGATTGGGGGCAAGTCTGAAAGGTGAAGATTGAAAGTTCTCCTTAATTCAATTGTTATCTTTCTCTATATCTTGAATCTTATTTTGGGGATTTGATACTATGATGATATTTGGTTTATATTTGATTCATTCATATCTCATCATGTTTAGCTAACTTCCCTACTTCTAGAAGGAAGATGGAATTTATGTGGATTTCATGGCTAATTCAATGATTTACTTGATTAACAATGCAATTGGATTTATTTGTAATGTGTGGTGCTTAATGTTTTCAATCAAGCAACTATCTATTGAATGATCATATATTTAGGGTTCAACACTCAGGAGAAGTAATCCTAAATAGGATACATACATTACAATGTAAAATCATAGATGACTTGGGAGAGCTTCTATGTTCTATGAAATCCTTTGCAGAGAATCACAGATTACAAGGCATTTCTTTTATGTTAAATTCTTTAAGGATATCAAAATCAAGATAATAGGAGTAGATACTTCACTTATCACTTGGGAGAGGGGGCTAAGTGAATTGAGATTTTAGGTTTATAAACCAATACATTGCTAAATTTACAATAACTAGAAGAAGTCATGAATGAAACATAAATGAAATCAACCCTCTAGAGTCTTCACATATTGATTTATTCCATCTAAATTCACTCAAATAGTTTATTATTCAATCATCACACATTTTTGGTTCTTCAGATAAAGTCAAAATTATTTAAAATGATAGCTAGTGAGAAGTTGAAATACGCAATCCCTATGAATATGACACTTATTCATCATTTTACTATAAAATTTGATGTTGTACACTTGGTGCCATTGCTGGGGATTGACATTATTTTCATTTCTCACTAATATTATTAATGAATAGTTTTAGCTTTAATTTGAATTCATATTTTATTTTATAGAATCTATTTTTCCTTTGTTTTATTGAGCAATTTCAACTTCTCTATTTTTCATAGCAGTAAATGCACGATCCTGGAAATTCTGATATCATTCCTTTTGATCCAAAAATAGAGCAAACACTATGACATATTCGAAAAGCAAAGTGAACAGAAAAAATAGCAATGGCCAAATAGGCACAAATTCATCCAAGGATAGAACAAAATCTGCCACCATAATAGAGGCTAATCAGGGATTATTTCAGACCAGTGGTCAATGAAAATTAATCTGGTATCACTCATCTAGCCATCAATGCAAATAATTTTGAGTTGAAACCAACACTAATCAACATGGTTCAACAAAACCAATTTGGGGGTTCACTAAGTGAAGACTCGAACATTCACTTAGCCATGTTTCAGGAGATCAGTGACACAGTAAAAATGAATGAAATACCAGATGAGGCCATCCATTTGAGACTTTTTCCTTTCTCATTGAGAGATAAAGTAAGAAGTTGGTTGCAAAGTTTAGAACCAAGAAGCATAACAACATGGGAGGAAATGGTGGAGAAATTCCTAGCAAAATTCTTTCCTCCAGCCAAGACTGCTCAACTGAGAAGTGAGATTGGCCAATTTAAGTAGATGGATTTTAAGCCACTTTATGAGTATTGGGAGAGATTTAAGGATCTACTTAGAAGATGTCCACAACATGATTTTCCAGACTGACTACAAATTTAATTGTTCTACAATGGGTTGAATAGCTAAACAAGAACAATAGTGGATGCTACATCTGGTTGCTTACTAATGTCCAAGGCTATAGCAGAGGCATACTAACTACTTTAAGACATGACCTCAAATACATTCTAGTGGCCAAATGAGAGAAATATGGTGAGGAAGGTGGCATGTTGTCTTGAAGTGGATCCGATTATAGCTTTGACAGTAAAGATGTCTTCATTGACACATCAAATGGCCATTTTTGATTTAGCACCAAAGGGAGTGTCAACTATAGGAGAAACTTCTTATTCTTATTTGCCAATTGAAGCATATACCATTGGAGATCCAAGCAAAGAAGAGGTGCAATACATCAACAACAAGGGGTACAGTAATTTTTAAGGAAATAACATGTAGAGTCTATATTATCCTGGGAATTGGAGAAATCAGGATAACCTGCCCTATGAAAACCAAAGGAACAACTTAAATCATCCTCTTGGATTTCAGCAGTTACATCAATATCAAAATCAATCCCAACCATCCAAAAAGAAGCCATCCTTGGAAGATCTCATGGGCACTTTTATTCAAGAAAGTTGGAACAGGTTTTCTAGGAATGAAGCAAAACTTGATAATATGGAGACTACTATGGGAAATCTCAATGCTTCCATTAAGTCTCTAAAAATATAGATCAAACAGATTGCTAGCTCATCCAGTAATTCAAAGAGAGATTCTTTTCCAAGTAACACAGAGAAGAAACTAAGACAACATTGGAATGTTGTGATGTTAATAAGTTGAAGAGAACCAGAGTCACCAAAAATGCAGGTAAAGACTGAGAAATCTGAAAGACACTCTTCAGAGAGTGAAAAACTAGAACTAAGAAAGGAACAAGAAAAACTTGAGAATGAAGAGTACCAACCAGCGAGAATTGCATTTCTTGAAAATCCCCCTATCTTGCAACCCAAGCTTCCTTTTCCTCAGAGATTCCAAAAGAAGAAGATTGATGTAAAATTCAAAACGTTTCTTGACATGTTCAAAAAGATTCACATCAATATTCCATTTGTAGAAGCTTTAGAGCAAATGCCCAATTATGTTAAATTTATAAAGGAGATTATGTCTAGGAAGTGGAAGTTGGAGGAATTTGAAATAGTGAAATTGACAGAAGAGTGCAGTGCAATTCTCCAGAAAAAACCTCCTCAAAAATTGAAGGATCCTAGGAGTTTTACTATCCCTTATACGATTTGAAATTTATCTTTTCATAAAGCATTATGTGATTTAAGACCATCTATTAATCTAATACCTTTATCTATTTTCCATAAACTTGGACTTGGGGAAGTGAAGACGACGATAATCACATTGCAACTTGCCAATAGATCTTTGACTTATCCATAGGGGATTATTAAAGATGTGTTGGTAAAGGTGGATAAGTTCATCTTTCCAGTGGACTTCGTTGTGTTAGACATGGAGGAAGATCATGAAGGGCCCCTAATATTGGGAAGATTGTTTCTAGCTACAAGAAGGGCGCTGATTGATGTCCAGAAAGGAGAGCTAACATTGAGGATAAATGATGAGTAGGTAAACTTTAACATTTACCGTTCTATGAATTTTTCCCTTGAGAATGAAAATTATAGTAGGGTAAAAGTATTGAATGAGTGCATTAATTCAGTATTCACTAATGAGTGCATTCAACACCCTTTGTAAAACTGCATTTCAAACTCAGTTAGCCAAGAAAACATAAATTCTGAAGAAGTTTGGGAGTATAGTTCAACATTCAGGCCGATCTTGGGCAGTGGGAGTGTGGGTGTGTCTTTTAGAGTTTACATTATTATTTTATTTTATTTGATAAATATTGTATAGGTTTAAATGGATGAAATTTAGAGGAGGCTCTACCAAATTTTTGGGTAGAGCACCCCACCCTAAAAGTGGGCAAATCTTGGTGAATTTAAGTGAAAAAATGTAGCGTCATGCCTCAAAAGGCAGGGCATGATAGAATGATATTAGAGCCTAGGATTTATCTATGTGATAAGTCTTAGACCCTAAGTGATAAGCCCAGGATCATAATGGCTATGAGATATTAAAAATAGAGATTGGAAATTACATGACGAAAGATAATTTGATCATGATTTGACAACATGGGAGAACATTAGATATGGGTAATAGGAAGGCATGAGAAAGAAAATAAAGGTCAAGTGAATGATAATTATGTAGGGAGACGATCACGTGTAATTGGTATGAATGAAATTTGATCATAGAAGATGAATTTTGAAATGAATATAGAAGCATTGTAATAGCATAAGCATGATAGAAATGAGTAATTATATCGGTGATAACTGTAGGTTATTATTAGAGTGGTGTAGTGAAGCGTGGTGATGGTGTAGGGAAATTTGGATATTGAACTAATTTTAATTTTGTTTATTAGATTAAATTGTAATGGAATCAACTATATGAACCCTTATGGTTATTTGATGAATTCAACTTGAGATGGTATGATGTAATATGATTTCTTAATATTTAGTTGAGGAAATAACCATACTCTTGTGTTTTGCTTGAATATGAATTTAATTTAGAACTGAATAAATGTTATAATGAATCATATATTAGAGACTTTGTGGATTCCTTGAAGAAATTTTGATTGAAAATGTTGTTTGTGAATAAACAATTTTGCTTGTGGATAGGTTGAGTTGACTAAATAGTTATGTGGGTCATGAGGGTTTTAATTAATAATGGGTTTCAATATGGTTGAATTGGATTGTGTTTATTGAAATTATGTTATGTTTTAGTGAATAATTTTGTTTGTGAGCAATTAAATTGAAT
>JAYJMB010028296.1:0-37659 GCA_036873735.1 Pouteria campechiana
ATATATATATATATATATAGACACACACATATATGTGGATTGGCATTAGAGGCCAAAATCCAAGAAGAGGAAACAGGGTATAGGAGCTGTGTGCTTGTACCTGTTTTGTAGGTGCTTATGCCCTTTAGAACTATAATCTAGGAGTTGTGACTCCAAGTTGTATTTGTGTTCACCGTGGATAGTAAAACTCCAAGTAAAAAGGTTTGCTTTGGAAGAGTGGAATAGGTGCCAAGTTTGACCTCAACCAGGACATATCATTGTTTGTTACTTGTGTATTCTTCTTTTCCAACTTTCTTCGATTACGAATGTGCGTTATTAATATATACATATACTACAATTTGTGAGGACTTAATCTTTAAAGGGGTTTAAGTATAAATTTTAAGTACCCAATTCACTCCTCCCCTCTCAAGTATTACAATCTTAGAGGCTTACAACAACTTCAATTACAAAAGTTGAGATTGAAGAAGATAGAAATACATATGAGATTGTGACCAAAAGAGTTGATGATATAACTTATTCGATTAATTCTGCAAAGATCATTCTTGTGACACCAAAGGAAAAGTCAAGGTTGATTCGAAATCTGCATCTCAAGGGAAAAGAGAGTTTAAAGCCACAAGATGGAAATACAAAAGAAGATAAACGAAACATAATCTGATTATTCACCATGGAGGATTAAATCATCAATTCGTGCCGAAGTGAAAGAAGAAAAAAAAATACAAAGGGTATAGTCAATTTGAATATCAAAAATTGAGGATGAATTTTTTTTTTTAAGCTAAAGAGAATGATCAAGAAACACAAGATGAGCAATAAAGGCTATTGCATAATTTGGGGTTTTTTATTATTGCATGCTTTAAGTTTATTTTATTTAGAATTTTAGATATTTAATTGTTTTATTTGGGTTTGATGTAAGTAGCAAGTGATCCAAATATGAATCAACTTGATGAATAGTTTAGATCATTACTCTTATTTGAGGTTGCATAAATCCGCATCCGATAGAATTGGGATTGCAAGAATGTTTTCTTTTATCTTCTATAAATATGGATTATTCACATGTTTTAGACAACTTTTACTGATTGATTGCAATTGAATACAATGCTGACTCAACAATTCTCCCATCTTTCTTCTCTAAATCCCTAATTCTTCTATTCGTCTCCCCTTTCTTCCTTTCTTCCCCCATTGAGAGGATCTTCCCTCTTTCTTCCGAACTCTTCTTCTTCCTATGTTACATCGAAGTATTTGAATAAAATATGACATATGAACATGAATCTTACTTAGATAAAATTAGGCATTGATTATTACTTAGATAAAAGTAGGTGTTTATATTTTTATGGGAATCACAACCAGATTGGGTGGTCTGCAGCTATCAGTTATACCTGTTCTCCAAATACTAGCATTTGCAAAGTTAGTTGTGCCGCATATGTCTGTCATTCAGCGAAGTTTCACCCATAACTCAAAGGATTGAGCTATTGCATGGGTGCCACTTGTGGATCAAAGACCAAAATACAATGCCTTGCTTGTGTTTGAATTCTTTAACATCAATGCACAACTTTCAGCACGTAAATGATTGTTCCTTTAGTTTCCTGCGACAGTGTTTTAGGCTTGTGACTAAATAAAAATATGATATATGAATGTGATTCTTACTTAGATGAAATTAAGCATTGACTATATCTTTGTAGACGATGTTCCCTATATTTTTATGGGGATCACAACCAGGTTGGGTGGTTGCAGCTACAAAGTTAGCTGTGCATGTCTTTTCTTCAACAAAGTTTCACCCATAAGTCAAATGATTAATAATAATACCATACAATTTAAGGAAAAGAAAAATATCAAGAAATAAGATATGGAATGTTAGGCTGCCAACTAAAAATAAATATAATAATGTTTCTCCTAGGGGCATGACAAGTGATGATTACAACTGTGGGAAATTGTAATGACTGTCATAACTATGTTCAAATGAAGCCTACGACAATTTTGTACCACTGGTTTGTCCAGCATGCAAGAATTTTCAGTCCAGCCCCTTCTCAAAATAGAAAGACAAGCAACTTTAGAACTCAGAAATGCATCACAAGCTAAACTGTTAGAATGGAAGTTTCCAGGTGTCAGGAAAGCAATATTGTCTGATCTGCTGATATGAGCAGAGCAAGAGAATTCATGGCAAGTGTGCTACCGAGGAATAGATTTTATAAGTGTCTTTGCTGATGCCAATTCAGGCAAAATTTGTTGGAAGTTGGAACTAGGAATCAACAATAGACACTTTGTTCCTTGGGATCCCTAGACACACAGGGAGGTAGTTACCTTAACAGTGCATATAAAGAACTGGCTCCCGTTGGTGTTTGGTCCTGCATTTGCCATACTAACAACCCCTGTGCCAACATGAGACACTGCAAAATAGACACAGCAAAAGAAAAGAAAAAGCTGTTCACTCCCACATGCAATGGTTAATTAATGCAGAGAGGAAAGGCAGAAAATAAGATCTTCCTTACACTTGAAATTTTCATCTTTAAATGTGCGGCCATATATGCTTTTCCCTCCAGTTCCCTGCAAAAGATGACCATTTTTGGAAGATATATAAAATATGATATCTAAATGCCTATTTAATCAAAGTACGCAAGATATACTGTTACCCATTGTGAGGCTGAAATAGTCGATTTTGAAAAAATGGCCCCTTACCAACCTTTTCTCAAAAATTTGACCATTTGGATAGCATGAAGGCTGTTAAGGTACTGGTACTGAAGCTGCTTATGTTATGCCCGCTATTACCATTTTCTAATACCCTGCTGCTACTCGATATAACACCCCTCACTGGGGATTGTAGAATAAACAAGACCAAAGAAAAGAGCGATCTTAAGCTTTTGGCACTCATCACTTTAGGTATGTGATGGTTAAATCTCCAATTAATGTTCAGGTGAAAACATTAGGATCATGGTGTAATATTTCCTATTGGTCGTTATTGTATAATATTTTACAAACTAGTCAGCATATAAAGGAAAGCGTAGCCCTAACAGGGCATTGCTCTCTTTTCTCAATTTCGCAACATCCTTTTATCTCTTTGCTCTCTTTTACTACAAAATTGTGACTTCATATCAGAGCAGAAGATTTTTGAGTTTACACTGTCCACATCTTTAATTCTCCATCAACTTTCATATTCTTCTCCAAAAATTCCTCTCTCTTTTTTTTAACAAGGGAAAAAAGATCAGACCTAAGTGGGGGAGTTCCTGTCTATACCGGCCACCATACTGACAAATTGTAAGTATTGTAGATAGTACAAAGTACAAATGCATATTTCAGATTTGATAATGAATCCATGTTGATAGAAGCAAGATTTGATTCATCTTGGTATTTTGGTGCAGCAGTTTGGTGCTTTTGAGGCTATTTTTGCAATTCTGAGGTGATGGGTAATGTTATTTTTTTGTTGAGGTTATGTTATGAAAAATGCAATGAAACTGATGGATACATTAGGGTTTACCATTTATTTTTCATATTTGATTTGGAGCACCTGGTTTTAAGTATTTATTGGTAATTCTTATTTTTATGAATTATTTTAAGATTTTGTTATTTTTATGGTTTCAGGAACTGTAGTCACTACGAAAAGACATCCATGTAATAGTTAAAACACTTTTGATCACTAATTATTGAATAAAGCTCCTTATTCTCTCATTCTCTAATTATTTCTTATCAAGTTCACTTCTAATTCCTCCCTTCTCTTTTAATTCTCTTCCGCGTCCATTCCGTGTCCTCTGTTCTTCTCTTCTTCACCTAAATTCTTCTATTCTTTCCCATTGAAAGAATCCTTTTTCTTGAAAATTCTTCCCAATCCCATTCTACATCAGTGGGGCAAGTGTAAGGCAAAGGACTACAACATGCCAGAGGCAGCCTTATTATGTCAAGGCATACCCATGCCCACAGCCAAGGAGATTGCAGAAGACTGATTTAAAGCTAAGGATTCTTCCAAGCTCAGGTCAAAACCCTGGTAAGGAGGGTCGTTGTGACAGTTAATGTTATTGGGAGGCTGTGACAGTAACAAGGGGGTGTATGGCAAAACAGGGAGACCATGTCCTAACTAGCTAGTTGAAGAGTTTGTGAACTGGTTAAGAGTAGTTTTGGTCATGTGGATTGTACGTAACCACATTGGCATAGGATGTACTAGATAAAAGCTGTGGAAAGAGGAAAATAAATGGCTTTTGATTCTCATTTCCCAAACCAGACTATATTTGGAGAGAGTATCCTCTTCTCTGATAGACGAATATATGAGGTTTGTTCATACCGACGGGTAGCCTAGAAGAACCTATGACAGAGGTGCAAATAGATCCTGTGGAGTCCTATAACAGAGTGATTTCATTCTATTTCAATTTTGTAGCAAATGTAATCCTAGTATTTCTCTTACACAATAACACCAGAACACATGACTGTTCATCATTGTTGTCCAGCCGAGTATCTGCACCTACACAGACTTGACCCTTTAGACTTGGGGCCCATGCAAATAATGGTCATCATCTACACAACCCAAATTGCATACAGTGTAATCACCTGACCCATACACATTTGCTATATGCAATTTCAATTGGTGTCAACAAATACACTTCTACCATATCTTCCTCCGCAAGAACCTACATTAAATTTCATGTATGCTGCCTTTAGACAAGGATCCCATTCCATTCATTCACTTGTGCAGTTGCAATCTGTGACACCATAGCTAGGAAGCACCTACTCACATTAGACACAAGGTTCACAATGGCATACATGAGACCAACTCAAGGCATGAACCAAAAATGGTGAAGGGGAAGCACCCTGATTGCAACCTTCTCAAAGTCTGGTGCCCCAAACACACAGTGGATTGTAGTTGCATAAGTTACAACACTTCGCCAACCACCTGACTCGCACATGATGCCAGTCAAGCATCATCTTCATTTGGCAACTACATTCTTCAAGTACGGTTGTCGTCGATGAATAACTCCGTTATCTTAATCACAGTTTCAACATCCATACAGTGCCAGAATTTATTGTTGAGGTCTTCTTCCTCAATTTTGAGGACTTCAGATGCCACCACATCTTATTCCCAATTGTCTCTCTTTTCCATCTAATTCTGCCTCCAGAAGCCATCAAAATCAATCATTATTGTTACGTGAAAGAAGTGAGACAGAACCCACTTACTACCATTGAACATAGTGAAGGGGGACAATGATCATGACCATAAAAAGACATAAATTTCCTTTTTATTTTCTCTAAAGTTCCTCCGAATTTGTGAAGTTGCAAAAAAGGCGTTTGGATTTCAATTTTGCAATTCCATTGGCATTTTACAGACAGCCCCCTGCTTTCTAAAATTTTCCAACAGCCTCTAACTTTTGAACTTATAGATTGGACCCTTTGTTTCTACATTTGCAAGATAGCCTTGTTTTCATGAAAATTCAAAAACTCATAGCCTTGTTTTCATGAAAATTCAAAAACTCCCAAATTTTTTTTGTCATATTGGTGTTTGGGATAAACTTTTGGGGCTGCCAGATGAGTATATTATTTCCTAAGTTTGAGATTAACTGTGGACTATCATAGTAGCTTACAATATAATTATTTAATTATGAGTTCTATGCATAGTAGAACATTTTCCTTGTATGGTTACTAACACTAAACTTTTTTCTAGTGTAGAAGCCTTAGCCAAAAGCCATAGGAAATCAAGAGAAACTCAAGAAAAGCCACACAATTACTAATTCGATTACAAGCTATACAAACCCAAATGCAAACTTCAATAGTTGAAATGACTGAACAGCTAAATGCAAACAGCAATAGTTGAAATGACCGAATAGCTAATGGCTCAAATGGATCAAAAATATGACACTCCATTTGGGAATGAGGATTTTTCACTCATTTTTTCTAGACCTTTTAATGTGATTTGACATCTTAACAACCCAGCCCCCTTCCTTTTGCCATTATTACCTATATATTCAATCATTATGTCTCACCTTTTCATATAAAAATCCTACCTGTTTTGTCCTTACTCATTTTATTTCTAATCATGACTTCCTAAGACATCACATCATTCCCTCTCTTTTCCCTTTTCCATATTCCTTTTTTTCCCCTACTTCTTTTCCCCAATCCCAAATGGTCTTATGGAAAAAGTGTTTTCTGAAAAATCAAAGAAATGATCCCCAAGAGTCAAATATAGGACAAAATACCCATAATGGATAACCTCAAAGTCCCAAAAGTTCTAATATTCAATTGGACTTAGACTTGAAGTCAAGCATGAAATTAACTTGCATTCACCTGTGATGATGAGAAAACTTTTCTTAAGGCCTTAAAAACTTGAGAAATTTCACACAATAGATTAATAGTTAGGTCTGTATATTTCCAAAGATTCCCCTAAGTTTACACAATTACGATTTATAATATCTACAGAAATTAGTAATCCTGATCGAAAGCTGATGTAAGCAATATCACATGTACGACTTCTAGCTCACAACAAAAGAGAATTGATATATAATGTTTTATGTATCATGGTCAGGGTCAGACTGCATCACAATATCCTAACCATAATATTGTCTTAGGTGCTTTACTAGAGGAATTTTATGAATGAGAAGAAAATTCATCAAATCACTAGGAACTTTGAAAAACATTCTAATTGTGAACTTAAAGATAATATAGTAATGTACATTTGGGAGACTTGTCTGTAGTAGAGGAGTTGGAGAATTAGAGTTTTGGATTGCTTGTTACAAAATTTACCTAAACCATTGGTGGGGATCAATCAGTCTATAAAAAAATTTCTGATAAAAATTGTCAATAAACTCTATTTGTGATGATTCCTTTATTTAATATTTAAAAAGAGAAATCACTTTTAAGCAACGAAAACTACCGATTTGTTACAAATATGTTTCATAGAAATTAAGAGTTATAGTGATCAATATAGAAATTAAGAGTTATAGTGATCAATCTCCTACAGCTAGTTTTCATCCTAAGCATCAATGCTCTAATCAGAGCAGTATCACAGTCTTACATTAAGTGAATAGTTGTTTAAGGCGCAAAGGGCTCTTGGAGCCTAGGTGCACACAAGATAGACATGCACACAAGTGAAGCAAAGCTCACATGATATAAAATTCATAAAAATATTTTAATGCACAAAAAGCTGTAAAAATAAAATGATAAATTTTTTAAATGTTAAATATAATTCACAATAATCAAGAGGAAAACTACATCAAATTTTATTCATCTAACATTCTGTATTCAAATTCAGTAGATCAATATAATTAAAAGAATTCAAATACAAAACATTACAATTAAAACATTTAAAGACAAACTTAAAAGCAATGCTCGCCATTTCAAAAATTTTGGGTGAAATTTTGCCGAAATTATCAATTCAGTGTCCCGACAATATCTTCTCGCTAGGGAAATAAGAGAAATAATAGACTTAGGCGAAATTTTCAAAATTTTGAGAAAATTTTCATAATTTTCCCAAAAGTCTAGAGATAATCACATAATCTTGCCGATATTTTCTTGAGAGGGTAAAATCTCACCAAAATTTACCGCCCTAATATCGAAATGAACCCTAAAAATGCCCTAGCGCCACTATTCCCCTTCTATGTGCATCTTAAACCCACCCCATTCTTCCCAAAGTCAATTTTGAAACCCCCCCTTCACCATTTTCAAACCAAAAAAAAAAAGATTCGAAGCTATGATTAGAAGCTCGGAAGTCCCCAGTATGGCTACCAAAGCCTAATCCCCCTATTCTCCAACTGAAATTGATTTTTCCCTTTCAAATCAACAATGGATGTTTCGAAATCCATTTTTGAACAGATTTACATTGATTTGAGGGCTTAAAATAGACGGGAAGAGGAACATTTTACCTCCATTTCACTGACAGCATGTTGAAGTTTGTGATTTTGCGATTTATAGCCATCAAATAGACTTCCCTTGCTTCAAATCGTCAATGGAGTGGTCAAAAACAACATTTGTGCGGATTAGAGAGGAAAAAATCGATCGAAGCTTGCTGTGGGAGACATTCAACGTGGGCAACAACTATTTTGGGAAGGTTTCCCCTATTTTCAGCATGGATTATACTTCGATTTTCATCCGAGAGGAGGAGATTTCTTCCATCCGGCAGTATTTTTTTATTTTTTATTTTTTAAAATTTTTGAGGGCAAATGCATCTTTTATTTTGATAATTTGAGTTTGTTATAATTTATTAGTATTTTATTTTTTAGATTTTTTATTATGTAAATGAAAATAAATTATAGATTAGGTAATCTATTTAAATAACTTCTAAAACATATGAAAACTAATTATTTAAAAAATATTTTATTTAAATAATATTTAACAGCCATAAAAAATAAATAAATATGTTGTTGCTTGTCATATAATTATTTCATAGTTTCTTTCTTATCTTTTTTTATAGGAAGTACCGAAAAAAGCGGTAAAACTAAGCTGCAAGATATTGCTTAGGAGCATAGGAAGCCAATAGAAGGGTATCCAAATGGAGTAAAGTGCAATTATTGTGGTCAGAAAATGAAATCTGAGAGTGTTACAAGATTGAACAAGAATTTAGCTGAAGGGTACAAGAATAATAAAAATTTCCCTAAGGTGCCCCCAAATGTCAGAAAACTGATGAAAAGAGTTTTATTATAAGGAGTGAGTTTTCAGGAGCCCAGAAAGCAGCACGAGAAAAATATTTCTGAGAAATTATGTGGATTTCCTATAACAATGGATGTTGATTATGATGAGGATGGGGAAGAGAATATTGATTTGAGAAGAGCTATGCATACCTCTAGAGTGGAGTAATGGGAGGAGCAAATGATTAGACTACAGAAGAGTAGGTCAACATTCTATGGGTCTGTTATGGAGGTTGGTGGTGGTAATGAAGCTGGTGATAGTAGTGGAAAGGGTAGAATTATGAGATATTTTAAGCCTAGCAAGAGTATGAAAGTGACTGAGCCTAAAATATATGAACAAGTGGGTGGAGTACAGAAGAAAATAAAGCAAATGTTCAATAAGGGAAGGGACAATGTTTCCCAGCTTAGGAATTTTTTATCCAAGTTTTTCTTCTACAACGCAATTCCAACTTATGCAGCAGATTCGGTTGCATTTCAAAACTTTATAGCCGTCGCCCAAAGAGAGGGAGAGAATATAAAACCCCCCATAGGGAAGGAAATTTATGGGAAGTATTTAAAGGAAGAGGTGGTAGAGATAAATGATTGGATAAATTGTCAAAAATATCATTGGGACACGTATAAGGTAACCATCATGTGTGATGGATGAACAGGCCAACGAGAATGTCCATAATTAATTTTATGGTGTATTGCAGAGGTGTATCGGCATTTAAAAAGTCAATAGATGCATCGGCAATTTTATGGTGTATTGCAGAGGTGTATCGGCATTTAAAAAGTCAATAGATGCATTGGCATATATCAAAGATGCCCACTACATTGGGCAGGAATTAGAAAAAATGATTAAATGGGTTGTTGCAGATCGTTAGTGCAAATTGTTACTGACAATGGAACCGCTTACAAAAAGGCTAGGAAAACACTAAAAGAAAGATAACTTTTTGTTGGACACCACATGTTGCACATTGTATTGATTTGATATTAAAGAATATTAGTCGCCGTCCTTCAGTGCAAAAAACCAATTCAAAGAGCACACAGTGACCAAGTTTCTATACAACTATAGCTAGATTCTTTCTATGTTTAATAAAACATCTGGATATAATAAAGAAATTGTTCATCCTAGTAAAAATAAGATTTCCTACAAATTACATTGCATTGGATACTTATACAAGGCTCATCAAGCCCTCACCACGGCTTTCAATTTCGACGAGTGGCGGACCTCAAAATATAAAAGGATAGAGGAGGGGAAGAAAGCATAAGATATTATCATGATAGCTATATTTTGGGATTGTGTGCAATGGGTGTTGGGCATACTGAAACCTATCTATTAAGTTTTAAGGATAGCAGACACTGAAACATATCCTCCATGGGTTCCATGTATGAATTCATTCATTTTATGATGCAAGCAATAAATAAAAATTCCCAAGGGAATAGATTGGGTTCTGCATATTATAGAAACTCGTTAGGAGGGCATGCTAAGTCATTCCCATATGCTGCTAGTAAATATATGCTTTAATAAATTTTAGTTTAATGGAAAATATGTAGATCCTTTTTGTTTATATTAACTAACATAGTTACTAATTTCTACAGCTTATAACTTAAATCTCAAATATCATTATGAGGGACTTCTAGGTCAAGATGCCCAGCTTGGCACCTCAGCTTTTAAGGTGTTTGAAAAGTTTTTTCCTAATAATCCCAATGTTTGTTAATGAGGTAATTGTATACAACCTAATACACTTGTATCATTTTTTAAAGATTATCTATTAATAATTGCATATTAAAACTATTTTCTTTCTTCAATGCTACAGTTGATATACTTCCAAGATGCGGAGGAATTATTCGGGATGAATGTAACAATCTAGTCAAGAAATAAAACGATGTCATGTAAGTAAAGAATATTAAAATAATAATGTATTATTTACTTTTTATTTTAGAATATTAATAAAGTTTAATTTCCTTTCATAGGTGAATGATGGAATTGTTATGGGACGGATATCCCAAATTTGAGGCTGTTGGCATGCAAAATACTAAGTCAAATAGTATCTTCATCCCTATGTGAACGTAATTGGAGTACGTTGTCTTTAATCCATACGTGTAGAAGAAACAGTTTAGGTTACCAGAGGCTACAAGATTTGGTGTTCTGTCATTACAATATGCAGCTTCGGGAGAAATTGATTCGATCTAAAGAAAGTTGTCATGAATACCCATTAGATTTAATAATGATAGGGCATTATGTTCCTCTAGAGAAAGATGATGAAAGAGAAGACACATTGTATGAGTGGCTACGGTCTAATGAGTTAGATACTAGAGATGGAGGGCCAGAACCTAGTATCGCTAACTTAGCTTGTGAGCAAGGAGTTCATGTTCAAAGAGTAGTAGAGGAGAGAACACTGGTAGAAGACTTTGATCCATTAACAAGATCTGAAAGCACTTCTTAATCACAAGATCCTTCAAATCCATCTCAGTTTAGATAATTATCAAGCACAAAGTCTTCTTCAAGAACAAAAATTAGTAGTGGTGGTAGTGGCGATGATGATGATGGTAGTGGTGGTAATGATGGTAGTAGTGGTGGTATGAGTGACACTTCAAATAGCTGAAGGCCTCTTAGCCCATTCACTGGAGAAGTTGATTTCCAACATGCTACACAAGATGATGATCATGGAGCACGACCTCCTGTGAGATCTTATGTGAGAAAGTATGAAAGTAGAAAGAAAGTGACATTTACAGAAGAAGATAACCTAGTAGATAGTATAACTAGGACATCTATTGATGTGCGTAGTAGTAAGGGTCCAATTACGCATGTATACCTTATGGCGATTATGTTAAAGATTCTAGAGATTATTCTCAACAATCTTATGGCCAAATACCATACCATTTGGATAATAGAACCAAAGGCATCTTTGTCTTCTATTCTTAGACCACTCAACGCATATCCAAGTGGTTTTTATGGTAATTGGGAAGAACCACAAGAGCAAATCAATGTCAATAATGAAACTAAGAAGCCTACACAGGTTTCTTTTTGGTGGTGAGGTATGGTGATAGCATGATTTTAGAATATTTATTTTCATATTTCACATTATTTGCATATGTTTAACAACTGTGTGAGTTAAATCTTTCCTTTAATAGCATTTTACATGAGAATTCTGCTTTATTAGTGTTTGTGTCATTCGTATGTCTCATTTACTTCATATATGTTGACAATTAAAGTGGTGTTTTTTATTATAGATGTGCAATTAGATTTATTATGATTTATCATGATTTATCATGAAGTTTCATGGAAAAATTCTTAAAATTTACCCATTTTATATGTTTTTATTTTTCGGAAAAAGTTCAGCGAAATTATCGATAATTTCTCTGAAATTAGCTAATTTTTTCCTTTTAATCTTAGCGAAATTTCCCTTCTTAGCGAAATTTCCCTTCTTAGCGAAATTTCGGGTATTGCTTAAAAGTAATAAGCCATGAAACTAATAAGATAGACAATCCAAAGATCATAGTGAAGCCCAGAAGGTCCACAAATCATCTCCATCATCTCTAAATATAGCATTGTCATCTATCTCAACATTAGATGTATGGTGTGTTTGGATTTACTACATACCCCCTATTACATTAAATTCTACCTTCCAACCAAACAAAGTAATAACCAATACACTCTACATTCCTATCTTTTCAATCATTTATCGCTATATATTTTCTATTTTTTAATCATTCATCCATATTCTTTGAATTATTCATCTACTTTTTTAAATACACACCAAATTACACTTCATTCATGTTATATTGTCTGCTTTTGCAATACAATCTCCACTTCATTACACACCCAAATATACCCCATTTTCCACCTATCTAAACCAATGTTTGCAATTTCACTAAGAAGGGAAATTTCACTAAGCTGAAAAACACAAAATTTTGCTAATTTTGGAGAAATTATTGATAATTTCACCAAACTATTTTGCTAAAATATAAAAAATTTAAAAAATGCAAAAAAAATTAACAATTCTTCCAAAAAATTTCTTAATCAATCATTACAAGTCCAATTGCACATTTAGAATAAAAAACATCACTTTAAACGTCAACATATAAGTAAAGGAAACATATCAATGACAAACACCAATAGAGCAAATTTTTAATGTAATATACTACTAAATGAGATATTTAAGTCACACAATTGTTAAACATATACATAAATGTGAATTATTAAAAAAATAATATTCTAAAAAGATCATGCTACCACCATACCTCACCCCCAAAAAGAAACTCGTGCAAGCTCCTCAATATCATCATCGACATAAACTTGCTCTTATAGTTCCTCCCAATAACCATAAAAACCCAGATATGGGTTGTGTGGTCCAAAGACAAAAGATGAAGATGCTTCGACTCCATTGTTCAGATTGGTATCTGGCCATAAGATTATTGAGAATAATCTTCGGAATTTATGACATAAGATTGTTGACATTCTTGAAAATAACATCTAACATGATAATCATATGATATACATCCATAACTAGACCCCTACTCACTACTATGAATACCGATAGATGTACCAACTATACTATTTACTAAATCATCATCTTCTATAAAGGCCGTTTTTTTCTTGCTTCCATACTTTCTCACATATGATCTTATAAGCGCTCCTGCGTCATGATCATCATCTTACGTAGCATGTTGAAAGTCTACTTCTCCTTTGAATAGGCTAAGAGGTCTTTGGCTATTTGAAGACTCGTACCACCACTCCTATGATCACCACCATTATCATTGTCGTCATCATCACCATGACCACCACTTTTTGTTCTTAAGGAAGACAATGCTTGATAAAAATTTGAATTAAGATGAATTAAAAAGATAATGTTATTAAGAAGTGCTTTCAAGTCTTGTCAATGGATCAAAGTCATATATTGGAGTTCTCTCCACCTCCAATATTCTTTGTACATTTACTCATTGTTCACAAGTTATATTAGTAATCTCCAGTATCTAAATCATTGGGCCTTAACCACTCATATGAGGGATCCTCTCTTTCATCATCTTTTTACAAGTGAGCATAATGCCCCAGCATCATTAAATCCAATGGGTCTTTAAGAGGATTTTCTTTAGATCGAATCAATTGTTCCAGAAGCTGCATATTATAATGACAAAATACCAAATCTTATAGCCTCTTATATCCCAACTTGTTTCTTCTACATATATGGATTAAGGAAAATGTGTTCCAATTACGCTCACATGAGAATGAAGATGCCGTTTGGCTCGATAATCTACATGCCAATAGCCTCGAATTTGGTATTACCGTTTGGCTCAATAATCTACATGCCAATAACCTCAAATTTAGTATTTCCTTCCCATAACAATTCCACCATTCACTTATGAAAGCAAATTTGGATTTATCAATAATATAAAATAAAATAAGTAAACAACATATTATTAAATCGCTATCCTTTATTTACATGGCATAACTTTACTTCTTGATTGGATTGCTACATTTATCCCAAATAATCCCTTGGTATCTTGGAAGCACATTAACTATAACATTAAAGTAAATAAATATTATTAATATGCAATTTTTAATCAACAAATTATCTTTGAAATGACATAAGTATATTAAGTTGTATACAATTACCTTACAAGATCCCCAACGTTGGGATTGTTAGGAAAAAGCTTTTTAAACAATTTAAAAACTGAGGTGCCATGCTGGGCATCTAGACCTAGATGCCACTCATAATGATACTTTAGATTTAAGTAGTAAGCTACAGAAATTAGAATTTAAGTTAGTTAATCTAAATAGAAAAAATCTATACATATTCAATGAAACTCGCACTTATTAAATCACATACTTACCAGTAGCATGTAGGGATGACTTGGCATGCCCTCCCAACAAGCCTCTATAATCTACATAACCTAATCTACACTATTGGGATTATTCTCTTTAATTGCTTACATCATAAAATGAATGGTACATGGAACCTATGGATGGATATCGTTAGACAAGTTCCAATATGACCAATACCCATCTCATACAATCCCAAAATATAGTTGTCATAATAATATCTTGTGTTCTCTTCCCCTCTACCATTTTTTTATATTTTAAGGCACGCCACTCATCATTGTTGAAAGCTGTGGTGAAGGCTTAATGAGCCTTGTACAAGCTTTCCAACACAATATAATTTGTAGCAAATCTTGTCTTACCAAGACGAACAATCAATCTACATGCATTTTTAATTGTTTTCAGCATAGCTAAACGATGGCCAATATCCTCTAGCATCAGATTAATCCCATGTGTAGCGCAAGTGGTCTAATATAAAGAATATCTTTCTTCTAGTGTTTCCCCAATTTTTGTATAAGTACTCCTACTATCGGTAACAATTTGCGCCACACAATCTGCACTAACCCATTCAATCATTTTCTCTAATTCCTACTCAATGTAGTGGGCATCTTTTACATATGATGATGCATCTACTGACTTTATAAATGCTAATATACCTCTACAGTACACCATGAAATTTATTATGGACATTTTTATTGGATTCATCCATCCATAAACCATCACACATAATGGTCACCACATAAGTATCCCAATGATGCTTTGGGTTTTTTCCATATCATTGCCCAAAAGTTATTGACAATCCCGTATAAGTGCCCAACAAATGCTAAATCCTAAAACTGTGCCCAAAAAACTTTGTCCGTTTCCAAAATGATGCCCAGCGATGCCGAATATTGCCGGACGTCCCTATCCCAAAATCTCAGACCAAAATGCCCCTAAGCCCTATCGTAAAGAAGGTTTCTCTCCTTGCAAAAGCTTCCACTCCTCTCTCTCATCCCCCCCAAGAGATGCGGTTGAAGTAGCTTCATCTCTCCTCTCTCTTGTCCCCACTTAGACGCGGCCCATCCATAAGTTGGAGTTGGTCTTAAGATAGGGAATGAGTTTCTTTTGAAATTTATATGTAATGATTCATATACTCAGGTTATGAGATGTGTTCTTTTGAAAAATAGCACTTAATAAGATAGATTGGGGGCAGGGGGTTCAAGGATACTTGTGCTGATGATTTGCTTGCACCCATTCTTAAGGTTTGGTCATGCTATGCACCTTGTTTGAGATCTACTTTGCTTTATTTGAGATTTAAATAGTTCTGAAGAAAAATCAGCATCAGTTTTGTGAATAAAGGTTTTACACTTGGCACCATATGCAGTATGTATTTGTGTTACATTTGGACATATACTTGATATTAATAAGATTTTAGTAGAGTATATACTTAGGCTGATTTGGAAGTATGATTAATAACGGCATTTTAGCATAACATTCAAGTAGGTTACATTTGGAAGTATCCTGAATTTTAATTGCAATCACTAAGTTATGTGATTGGTCTCTTCATTTTGTTTACATTAGTCTCTTCATTGCAATTGGAGAGTCATTGGTCTCTTCATTTTGTTTACAGTTGTTGTAGTTATGTGATTTTATGCTTGTTGACAACCACGGTCATCTTTCTCACTAATTTTCAAATCTTTCTATAGGAGATGAATATCACATTATTGATATGGTTTGAACTTTCATATGGCATTTGTTTGAATCATTTGGTTGTCTGATTATATTATAGACCTGTCCTAATAAAAATTTTATTGCTTACAAGTAGCGGCACCTCCCTTTAGCTAGCGAATGCATTAGCTCACTGTTCAGACCAAATTCCAATGAAGAAACCATCAAACATCTGTCCTATTGATTTTAGTATAACGTTTGATTTCGTTTTCAGTATTTTTTTAGGAGTTTAGGATGAATCCAAATGTATAAAGTTTGATTTCGTTTTCAGTGTTTTTTTTAGGAGTTTATGACGAATCCAAATGTATATAGTCATTTTGATTTGAGGTCATGGGATTTATGATTCCTTATCAAATCAGAAGAAGATTTTTTATCTTTACACTTCCAGTTAATAAAATCAAAGATTTCATACCCGAATAGCTAAACTGGTTGGTTTGGTCCAATTTTTAAAACACTTCCAGTTAATCATGCCCAAACCTATGAGTGAAGTTGAAAGTAGTAACCATGGCACATCATGAATGGACCTTCAGTGGAGTAGTCATGGTAGGGAACTCAAATCCCACATCATTAATGCACAAATCATAGCCTATTGATTTTTCTTTTCTTTATTCTTTATTCTTTTTTTCTGTTCTGTGGAGAGTGTGCAAAGTATCATCTTAGTCTCTAATGATTGTTATGGAATACGATGGTTCTGTAAGCTTGTTTTTAAGCAACGAAAATCTCAAATTTGAATACAACAAAACCTCTTCTCCCTGCACATCTCAGAAGTAAGCCACATTCTTTAGAAGTCCTTTAGAAGTTAGCTTGCACTTCTGAAAATGGACAGAAGTCCTTCAGGAGTTAGCTTGTACTTCAGAAAATGGACAGAAGTTGCTCAGAAGTCCTTCAGAAGTCAGCTTACACTTCTGTGTATCATCAGAGGTACTTCCGAACTTTTGAGCAACTTCTGTCCAAATTCTGGAAGTGCTCAGAGGTAGTTCATATCATGTTGAAGACTACATTGGCCATTGGCCATTGTTCTGTTAGAAATCTACCATTCAAAACATTAAAATAAAAAATCACTATTTTAAGAAACATTCTATGCAACTTCTGTCCACTGTCAAAAGCTTCTAGGCAACTTTTGTCCACTTCCGGGCAACTTCTAAGGATCTTCTGACAGTGGACAGAAGTTGCTAAGAAGATCAAATACACATACAAGTTCCAAACAAAAGATCAGATTGGAGGCTTGAACGTCTATTTGGAGGCTCAGAATTCTGATGTTGGCATTCTTCAGAAATTCTGATTAGCATTCTGGCCGCCTTCAAAAATTCTGAGTAGCTACTCAAAAATTCTGAGTAGCATTCTGAGTAACGAAGAACCATGTCATGCTACACAAAAGTTCTGCGTTGCTAATATGCAGCATTACAGAGTGCTACATTGCTTCTGTCACGCTACACAAAAGCAACGCAGAACTTCTGTGCAGCACGATAGGAGCAACGCAGCACTCTCATGTTGCACGCTTCTATCACGCTACACAGAAGTTCTGCATTGCTTCTGTGCAACGTGACAGAGTGTTGCGTTGCTTCTGAGAAATAAGCATGTATTTACACTTCTGAAAATCATCAGAAGTCCTCTGCACTTCTGATGACCCACCAAAAGGAAACATAATTTAATGCAGTGCAAAGAGTTAATATTTTGTGGTAACATAGGCAACATGTTGCAAGCAAGAATCATTAAACTGTGAATAGCATGTTGATACACATGTTTTGCTTCATGTGTGTCTAGGTCTCATTCTAGAAGCTGTTGGGAATGAAGAGTCATTTTATTAACTAGAAGTTTAAAGATACAAAATCTTCTTGTGATTTTATAAGGAACCATACATCCCATGGCCTCAAATTAAATTGACTATATACATAATCATCCGGCGCCGCGGCGCTATGTCGCTGTCTACGATGTCTTCAAAATCTTCATGAAAAATTCATGCTTGTTGCAACACGAGATCTTCAAACTGACCAAAATAGAATTCGAGTCACTCATGCTATTTTTCAAAAAAACACATCTCATAACCTGAGTATACGAATAATTCCATATAAATTTCAAAAGAAACTCATTCTCTACCTTAAGACCAACTCCAACTTAGGGATGAGTCGTGTCTCAGTCGGAACGAGAGAAAGAAGAGAGGAAGCTGCTTCGACCGCCTCTTATGGGGACGAGAGAGAGAAGAGAAGAAGCTTGTGTGAGAAGAGAAACCTTCTTTAATATAGGGTTCGGGGACATTTTGGTCTGAGATTTGGGGATAGGGTCGTCCGGCAACATCCGGCATAGCTGGGCTTCGTTTTGGAAACGGACGAAGTTTTTGGGCACGGTTTTGGGATTTAGTATTTGTTGGGCACTAATACGGGATTGTCAGTAACTTTTGGGCACTGATATGGAAAAAACCTTGATACTTTTAACTATTGATCCAATCATTATCTCTATCACATCTTCCTTCAAATACTTTCCATAAATGTCCCTTCCGACAGGGGGTTTTATATTCTCCCCCTCTTTGAGCGACAACTACAACTTAAATGCAACTATATCTACTGCATATGCTGGAATTGCATCGTAGAAAAAAAAATAGACCCAAATTTTCCAAGTTAGTGAAAATTGTCCCTTTCCTTATTGAGCATTTGCTTTATTTTCTTCTGTACTTCACCCACTTGCACATACAAGTTAGGTTCAGTCATTTTCACACTCTCGCTACGTCCAAAATATCTCATAATTCTAACCTTTACACCACCCCCATTACTACCACCAGCCTCCCTATCAGATCCATGGAACATTAGCTTATTCTCTTATAGCTAAATCATTTACTCCCTCTTCCGTTGCTCCACTCTAGAGGCATGCATAGCTCTTTTCATATCACAATCATTCTCCTCTTCATCCTCATCCTCATCCTCATCAACATCCACGGTATTTGGAAATTCATATAATTTCTCAGAAATATTTCTTTCGTGTTGCTTTCTTGACTCCTGAAAGCTCACTCCTCACAACAAAACTCTCTTCATCAACTTTCTGACTTCTGGGGGTGCCTTAGGGCAATTTTTAACATTTTTGTACCCTCCAGCTAAATGCTCCTTCAATCTTGTAACCTCAGACTTCATTTTCTGACCATAATGATTATACTTTGCTCCATTTGGATACCTATCTAATGGCTTCTTATGCACCTAAGCAATATCCTATAGCTCAGTTTTACCGTTTTTTTCAGTACTTGCCCGACATATTGAACCTTTAAATAAAGACAACAATGTTTTAGAATAATTAAAACTAGTTATATAAAATAATTTCAACAAGACATCATATTTTTTTATACCAAAAAAATTTGTGCGTGTATTTACAACTCTAATTAGTAATGTTATAAATATCTGTGTCATATTTTTAATAAGTTAATTTATAAAAATTACGATATAAACTATTTATTTTCATAACTTACAAAAATATCAATGCATAAGTTAAAAGCTAACTTTATAAATAATCATATGAAAAGCAACAGCATAATTTTTTTATTGTTGTAAAATAATATTTATATTATTTAAATATGTTTTAGAAGTTGTTTAAAAAACAAATCCAATCTACAACTTATTTTTATTTATATGATATAAAATTTATTAAATAAATACTAATAAATGATAATAAACCATCATTATCAACAAATTATATGCATTTGGCCCAAAAACAATTTTAAAAAAAAGCCAAAAACCAACCTGTTGTTGCTGATTGGGAGGTGAAAATCCCAACATGCATGGACAGTTTAGATGGGAAATGCACCAGCGTCAATCTTCAGCACTGGACATACGGAATGCTTCTTGTTGTCCACCATGCCAGAATTTTTAAGCCTCGATTTCACCACGAATTCATTCGAAAATGGATTTCAATCACATCAAGACTTGTCTCGAAAGAAATGAGAAGGATTTGGAGGCCAAAAACTCAAGAACAAGGTCATTGCAATCTACTGTCAACAGAAGAGGGTGGAGTTGTTGCTCTTTGCGCAGATTTTAGGTTCCTAAATCCATGTAAGTTCCCACGAAAATGGATTTCGAAGCTGAAAAATCTATTCAAGCTTGAAAATCATTGAAATGGACGTGGACAACATTACCATAGATGTCTGAACTTCAAATCATCTGCCCAAATGTTGTTTTTTTTCTTAAAAATTGTCAAAGGGTGGTTCAAAAATGGGTTTTGGAGAGGTTGAAGTGCGTTTCAAAAGATTTTTGGGCTACGTTTAGGGTTTTTAGATTTTATTTTCAATTTCTCGTCAAAAATTTCGGCGACATTTCCCTACAAAAAAAACACTGGTGAGAAATTCTTATTCTTTCGAGATTTTGGGGAAATTTCCCCAATTTCTCGATAATTCCACCCAACAGCGAAAAAAAAATTGTTCCCAAGCGAGAACATTTTGACAAGTTGCAGATTGAAACTTTTGGCAAAATTTCGCTAGAATTTTCTAATTTGCAATCACTGATCCAAATACACGCTTATGTTCTTCAACATCTTCTTTGTATTGTTCTTTTAGTTCTACTTCTTCTTTTACAAGATGCAAGGAAGAAGATGATGGAGAAAATCTCATAGAATTTTGAGTTGAGGTTGAAGTTGATGCAACATGATAAATAGGCCCCTCAACTCCAGCTCTAGCCACAAAGCCCCATGCCAAAGAATCATCATAAAAAAAACATAGTTATCTTCTGCATTTGACTCTCCATCTTTCCAATTAACCACTAATTGCTAGTTTGCTATCATCAATATCTCTCAAAGAAATTAGATTAATAATATCACGAGAGTTGTATCATCAACTTCATAATCTACTGTATTTAATGAACCCTAAATCATTCAAACAAGCTTGGTCTAATTTATTTTTTCTTGTGCTATGAAGCTACATGAATACATAAATAACTAATAAATTATTTTTTAATAAGTATCAAGATTTGAAAATTTAGTTATCTAAGGCATAGCCATTTACATTTTCAAACAAATCTCATCTTTTTTTATTTATGCACTACAAGTGAGGCTAAGATCCTTTATAAACTTTTATAAGTTTTGACTAGAAGAATCATAAGAAGACCACCATTCAGTTATTATATTTAATTCAATAGTAAAAATTTTTTAACTAAAATAAGAAACATGTAGGCAAGAAACATAGATAAAAGGACCCATCATGTTAAGAGAATACATGACATCATTCCAAAATGAAGGGCTAATTATAATTTGAGCTATTCTTTTACCCTATTATTACTCTTTTGCCCATTTACTAGTAATCAATACTTCCAAAGTGAACTTCCTCCTCAAACTATGCTTTTAACTACGAATGCTTGAAGGCATTATAAAGTAAATTGTACATCCTTTTTTTTAATTTTTTGCGGACCCAAGCAACTTTCTTTGACTTGTGAATTGTCTCATTAAATTCAATACACCTGTATGGCTAAACATACATATAGCATACTACATATATGGTTTTTGCATTTAATGGTGTTTTAATCAAGATCTAAGCCAAACATCATACTTAATACTATTTACTTAGTGTAAATATCAAAAATGATCTTGATCAAACACTTGTGTAGGCCATCACATTCAAAAAAGTAATTTTAAGCAATCTTATAAATTTGCATTTGTTGTGAATCACTTAGATATCCAATTAAAATAGGGTTGCACTTTGTACCCAAATTGTGTATACCTTCTTCGCTGTTGTCTTGAAGAAACAACTATCATGCATCTTCCAAAATCAAATAAATATAAAGGATGGCAGGTAGCGTCCTTTCATGCCATGTCCAAGATGATCAATCTTCTTAATCTAAGATCAGAGCTTATCTTGAATCCTAGCACTTGTCCTCTTTTTCCCAACCCTAAGCTAATGTAATATTTACAACCTCAACAACTCTCCTTGTTTCTAATTATCAACTATATTTTTAAATATTATCTCCCATTTTTTATCTAAAATGTTTATCTATTTTATATTTATTCCCTTTATTTTCAATAATCACCCTTTTATCCTATCACATCATTTTCATTATTGTCCTCCACTTCTCCACCTTTCACATTTCCCTGTTTTCTAAATCTTTTACCGATTCCCAAAACAGAACCTAGGAGTATTGATTTACATATTTCATCAAAAAGCCTTAAGTTTCATTGACTATTATACCATGAGTATAATATCCCACATTGCCCGGGTGAGGGGGGGGGGGAGTCCTAGCATTTATGTGTGGGCCTTGTGGAAACCTATTGAGGCGCTTTTTATGGAGGTTGTATGGGCGACAACCACAAAGGGGCAAAGTCGTGAGAACTATGATGGTCCATAGCAGAGAATACCTAAATAGTATAGTCATGGTTTGTTACAAATGGTATCAGGGCTAACCCCCAAAAGTCCAGGAATGGGAGTGTGTCCAGCGAGGACACTGGAGCCTAAGAAGGGTGAATTGTTATATCCCACATTGCCTAGGTGAGGGGGGGAGTCCTGGCATTTATGTGTGGGCCTTGTGGAAACCTATTGAGGTGCCTTTTGTGGGGTTTGTATGGGCGACAACCACAAAGGGGTAAAGTCGTGAGGACTGTGATGGTCCAAAGAGAACAATACCTCCGTAGTGTAGCCATGGGTCGTTACAATGAGTCTATGAGCTTAATAGTGAGGCCCTATTAGGGCTACTCTTTCCCTTATATGATAACTAGTTTATAAAATATGACACAAAGACACACTTATCATCATTATCATCAAAAGTTATTTTCTACCTAAGTGGAGTCAGCTGCATGGATTCTATTGCGCCATTCTTGTCGATCTTAAGTTCAAATTAGTTCTAAGCATTTTCATATTTTTTATACTAACTTCTAACCAAGTTTTGTCAGTTTTCCCTAGTTCTCTTATTACCTTCTATTGTGATAAATTATTCCTCCTAACAATTGTCACTTCTAGTCTCCGTTTTACATAACCAAACTATTTAAATCTACTTTCTTTTATTTTATTACCTATTAATTCTACCTTTAGATTTTCTTGAATTACTTCATTTCTAATTTTACCTTCTCATGTTTTGTCACTGATCCATCTTAAAATTCTCATTTCAGCTACATTCATTTTATGTATATGAGAACATTAATCATGATGTAATCGCACCTAAACAATCCACATTCTTCAGGTCCATTTGACAGACCAAGGAAATCATATGGAAGCAACATTTATCCAATGACCCGACCATCTATATTTTGGTTGTCCTTCTCCCTTGAGTTTTCAAGGCCACAGTTAGGATGTTAGTCTTTAAGTGTCTTGGAACAAACTGTTAGATGGTAATAATTGGACATCAATCTGTTGGTTCATTTGACTGGAAAGAACAAGCAGACAGTCCAATAGGACTGCGCGATCTCCTGTATCCTCTGAACTATCACAAACTAATTGTTCTGCAAGGCTGATTTGGAAGCTTTAACAAATTCATAACAGTATCTAGAACTCTCATTTAGTATTGCTGAAGCTTTTATTTCTTTCAGGTGGATTGCTTTTATTCTTTCAATTATAGCATTCACAGTATGCACACACGCATATGCAACCAATACATATCTAAAAGCCATTACAGTGAGAATATGGCACAGATTATCAAAAGTCAACATTGGGAACGGACGATGACTATTGCACAAAGTATCGAATGTTAAAATTGGAAACAGATGCTGCGTAACCAAACCCACAGGGGTAAAAAAAAACAGAAGAAAAACAAAAACTTAAGCTCAAATCTAGAAGCTATTGCTTTACGTTTGGAATATAATAATAAGTGTTAAAATCGGAAACAGAGAAAAGAGCCATACATTTCCCTTATCGAAGTCTCCACCTTGGAGCATGAAATCTTTAATAACACGATGAAATGTGGATCCCTTATACCCAAATCCCTTCTCTCCTGTCTCAATTAAATGACAGAAACATAAAAACAATCTCAGTCAAAAGAACGACTAAAAAGAAAAATAGAAAAAGATATTGGAAGTTGCTAATGAATGGCTGGAATCAAATAATCCAACCTGTGCATAAAGCACGGAAATTTTCTGCTGTTTGGGGGACATCATCACCGTATAACCCCATCACAATCCTCCCAACAGGTTTTCCTTCATTCCCAATGCTTATGTCAAAAAATACCTTCTGGGTAACTTTAGATTGCAATTGTGAATCCTGAAATTTAATTAAACACAACAGCAACTAATTAAGGATAATATTTTGGACAAAGAAAAGGTTTCGAATGTTTTTGAGCATCCCATATCTTGAGCGGTTAGAGTAAAAGCAAATGATAACTTCTTCAGAACAACAAGAATACACAATATTCCTAAAGGAAGAAAAACAGTATAAGTAAAAAACCTTGAAAACAACATTGTCAAAAAGTACCAGTAAATTGTGCATTTGACAGTAGGATATAAGTCTTATCTCCTTTGAGATGTTTCCTCAGTGGGTTGAGTTATAGATTTAAGGCTACAATGGCTTTACTGCATGTCATAATCTATTATTGTAAAAATGGTAAAGCATGTTATAATCATAATCTTAAAGGCATTATAAAGTAGGTTTGTTGAGTTCACTTGTGTGTGTTTGCTTGGATTTAAAGGGCGTGTATTTAAGTGTGTCATGTAATGGAGGATGTGCTGCACAAAAAAACAAAAATTACTAATAACAACAACAACATGATGAACAATGTAGTAAAGGTTTGTATTTAAAAATGTAAAGTGATGATTGAAAAGATGGGAGTACATAATTGAAAAGCAGAGATAAATTGTGGTAACTGATTGAAAAAATTGGGATAATAGAATTGTTGGCTGCAGTGAATACACACCCATGTATGGATTAATTTTAAAGGATTAAGTGTAGTTTATTATGAGATGTAATAAGGTCTGTAGTAGAAATACACACTCTTCAACACCCACTCAAATACAACCTTATTCAGATATGAAGAAATGTGTTTGCCAAAAACGAATGCAAAAGGCCTTACCATTTTATTAATAAGTTATTTGGATCATTGAGCCACTTTGTTATGTGCAATTTGGGTAATCACAACTGCCCATTATGGGGTTAGTTTATCCCCAAGAAATTTACTTCAAGGTTGCACTAGGGTCCACTCAACTTGACCAAACTAGAACAGCTGGTTGTTAAATCATTACGTTTATGTGGAAGTTGGTTTTAAGACTCCACTAGTCATAGCACCCTGCTCATTTCAGGTAATCAGATAGACTGCTGTGTATACATATTGGTTGGAAAGCCTGAAAGGCACAAATATGGTACTTGAAACCATACGAACCTGTCATAACCCCATGCAAGGCTGATAACCCACAAGATGGGCAGATCAATAACTTGTGCAAGGCGAGTGACATAAGTTCTTTGACATTACAGTTACACAACTAGGGAGACGATTGTAGGATTGTGAAGCAATTTTGTTGAAGGATCATGGACGCTCGATGTAAATCGAGAGATCAAGGCATTACAGCTCTGTGAAGATAAGCTGCAGATGCACAGCAGCAGCTTTTCCATGAGGATTGGCTCATGTGTCAGCAAGAGCATTCATGTGGCATACGAATGACATACATTAGGGTTAGTCTTAGACCAAATCCAAAGTTGCTATGTTGACTAAGACCACTGTCTTAGGAAAGAGTAATTGTGAAAACTTAGTCCATGCCTTCTCATGAGAGGAAAGAGTGAGACACTTTTCCTTTAACAAGTGAAACTAAGACAATACGCTTTGTTCAGGAAGTGAATGGAAACTTATCCTCATGCATGCTCATTAGTTGATTTCTTGGGGAAGTGAATGAAAATTTATCCTCATGCATGCTCGCCCTTGTAACACTACAGATACCCCAAAGCTTGATGGCCATAGCACGCTTGAAAGTGTGTTGTTGTGAAGTTCGGACAACTTGTAAAGCCAAGCATTTTCCTTATTAAAAGGTTGGGAATCTTACTTTCAGATGAATTGATTGCATTGTTTTGCTTCCATCTTGTTGCTTTCAGTTTACTTTGTGGTTTTTAGCCCCTATTTATCTTTTATTGCTACTAAGGTGTAAGATCCTTCGACTAGTTGCATAGTTTGAGACTATGGAGAGTACATACCTGTAACGATTACCATATTTGGGGTCACAAGGAGAACAGACATGCTGTAAAGGACCTGGGTAGCTGGGCCATTTAATTGATAAATTCATCCCCTACTTGCTGTAACATATGCCAAATATAGAGTTCAAAACAAAGTCTGGTTGGATGGATAGGATTAAGTCTTTATATTAGGTAATACAGAGTTTCCTATTGCAAAGTTTTTTATAGCAATCAAGTCTAGGCTTTAAATAGCTTCTATATTAACGGTCAACTAAAATGCATTTTGCTTGGTTCTGTTAATCAAATTTCAATTTCCCTCTCTCCAGGAATCTGTCTCACATATTCCCGATGCTTTACTTATGGATTTAACAATTCATTGTGTACACAAGAGTATTTACAGCAGAGCATTAGAGATCACTCGTCTTATCATGCTTGCTCTATATCCATGCCAGAAATGTAGAATTGCATTCTTTTGCATATGTAAATGGCAGACAAAAGAACAAAGGCAAAAGAGTTTGAAAAAAAAAAACACAATATTTGTTTTTTTTAATCTTATAATAGCATTGGCATGTGCAACACCTGTAATTCATCCTCTCCCTTGGTTTGAAAATTTTAATTTGAGATAAAGATTTTCATTTTAAAATTGAAGCATCTATTTAATATTAACAATAAGAGAACTAAACTTCAAAGGTTAGTGGTAATATCTTTGGTCAAGATTGCATTGCAGTGGTGTAAGATGTGGAGCCACATCAAGTTGTATGGCAGTGTTGAGTTAAATGTGGCACCCAAGATGGGTGAGATGGGCTATGCTAACTATAGTCTGGCAGATAGAGATAGTGGAGCTTGCAGGACGAATGTTGGCATTGATTTTTCTTCGCGTGAGTTGGATCACTGCAAAACCCAAGCTAAGGTAGAGATTTGTTAGGTTAGGTGTCTTGTTTTCAGCATGACTTAGTAGGCCTATGCATGGGTTTATGGAAGCCCATCTTTGTATAGGGTTATACATATGCATGTTTTTTAGGGTTACAGAATCAGAGAACGTAAAGTGAGAGAAACTAAGAGAGAGGTGGTTTGTGTCTCTAAGACAAAAACTGTAATTGATTTCTGAAAATAGAATTTGTTTTTCTATGTTGGAGTAAACTTGAGGCTAAACCACATAAATTACTCAGTTCTTTGTGTAATTGCTTGCGGTCACCATTCCACCATAGATCAAGACCTCTCAAGAACAATCATTGAAGACTACAACAGTGGCATTTCAAGACTATGTCTGCCACATTTTAATTTCATTCAATTCTGCATTGCCCTCAGTGATTTCAAAGATTTTTCACAAAATTCATTGCAAGCTACCCTTGACTTAGGACCCGATTTTTGAATGCAATTGGTGCCCTTTTGATTGTATAATCAAGTAATCAGACAAAATCTCTGATTTTACAGTTAGTATTTTCCAACCATGCCCGCAATGGTAACTCTTTTGTCCATCTCTAGGGCAAAAGGGTTTTGTTCAAGGCATAATTGTTAAAGGCGCGCCTAGGCACAAGGTGCATAAAGGAACATGCCCAGTGCCTTACCATGGTTGAGGCACAACGCATTTCAACAGGTGCGCTTTAGGCTCGCACTTTCAACAATTTCTAGCTGGTCACAAGGCGGGTGCCTTTGCACCTTCATGGTGCACATGTGGAGCACTGTAAAAAAACAATAAAAGCAGAGGTGCTGGCTGCTTCAGCAAAGGGAAAGACCAAAACAAAGATAGGGGGGAAAAAACCTTCAAAGGGGGAAAATATGCTACAATGAAAGAAAAGAAGAACCACTGAATCTACGATCAAAAAACAGAAGCACCATTAGATTTGTAGCTCGATTCCACCATTCGGGTACCATATTCTTCTTCTTCCTTTTCTTCTTTCTCTTCTCTCGAATCTCTCCATCTTCATCTAACAACTTTTCCTCCATTTTTCTTCTTAGTTTTCTTCTTTTTTATTCTCTTATCTGGCAATGGATGGCTCTCACTTCTTCTTCTTCCTTTCTTCTTCTCCTTTCTTCTTCTTCTTTTCTTCTCTTTATTTTTCTTCATTTTTATTCTTCCATCTGCCAGTTGAGACTATCAGATTTGAGAGTCTCGAGACTACTTCAGTCTTGCGCAGTTCCCTCACCTACAACAGTGTTATTTTCTTATTTTTTTTATTTTTTATTTTTTGAGTTGCTACTCACATATGCATGAAATCGTTTGTGCCTTCTGTTTTCTTCTTTTTAAGTTGCCGTTAACTTCGAGAGAGCTTCTTTCTCTTTTCTTTTCTTTTTTTTTTTTATGCTCGCGTACAACAAGTAGAATTTCTGTCCCTTTTGTTTTTTTTTTTTTTTGAGTTGCTGCTGTTGCTATGTGCTAACTATGATAGAGCATAGCTTTTTTTCTTTTTTTAACAAAAGAAAATGATGAGAAAGAGAATGCTCAACTAGTCCAGATTTTTTTAATTTTCTGCAAATTGTGATAGATTAAAAAATTTCTGTTTTATTTTATTTTATTTTTTATGTTGCTGCGAGCTTTCAAATGTCAATCTTGTTGCTATCTTTGACATATAATAGTGCATTGTTGATGCTTTGTCTTTAGACTTTATGAATGATTTGCCTTTATACAGCATGCTTCCTTTACAATTTATAATTTATGCTTTATGTCGTAAACTATATAAATTGAGGGCTCTAATGGTTTTTTCCCCAATAGACTAGATACATATTATACAGGAATACATACTATATTTAAATTTTGTTCATTTATTCACTTTATCATTACATATTTATAGTATTATTAGAGAAAATTATATATTTTAAATAATATGCACCTGCTTCACTTAGGCGCATGTCTCTCTTGTATGCTAGTGTTCATTGTTTCGCTGAAAGGGAAAATTTTGCTAAGCCTGGAAAGAAAAATTTTCACTAATTTGTCAAACTATTTTGCTAAAATACAAAAAAAAATTAAAAAAAATAGAGAAAATTAGAAATTTTCAATAAAACTTCAAAATGAATTATAATAAATGTAAATACACAATTACATTAAAAAATAACGCCTTAAATGTCAACGTATAAGAAGTAATAGATATACCAATGTCATATACACCAATAAAGGAAATTTATAACATACAGATACTACTAAAGGTAGATGTATAAAGTTGTTAAACATATGCTAAAATATCATAAATGCATTAAAGTTAAAAACGTTGTTGAAAAATTAAAAACTATTTACAATAAAATAATTTTGAAAAGAAAATTTATCATCCTTTTTCATATCTAAAATAATTAGGTTAACTATATAAATAAATATATGGCATCATAATTAACTAATTATTATTCTTGAAAATAGTACTTATTTATTTTTAATTAAACAATTTTCAAACACTATATTTACCATCTATTTTAAAGACTTTTAAAACTGAAAAAACATTCTATAACTTATGTTTCTTTCAAGCAATGAAAACTATATGAAAGAAAAACATAAACAGATATTGAAAAACCAGATTAGATGTTAAACAGATGCATTTGCCTGAAAAAATTTATAAAAAGAAAAAGGTTTCTTCCGTCTTAGGCTCATTAAGTCTAGAACTGGACGCTGCAAAATGCAGACTCAAAGTTGGTTTGTGTTGGCAGAAAAATCCCAAAAAGTCTATCTACACTGTGACATCAACCCCAAATCTGCAAGTTTCTCCCCTGTTCTTCATTTTCAACCTTGCGAATCAGCTTAGATCCATTCAAAAATGGATTTTGGAGCCTCGGATAAGAATTTTGAAGCAAGGCAGAGAGATTAAAAACCAAAACTGGGATTTGAGTTGAAGAAAAGCTAGAACAGATGTTAATAGCACGCCACTGCACACCTCAAATCTTCTTTTTGGTCATTGCAAAATTGTTTTTTTGATGAAAAATCACAAAAGTTCCGAAAATGGGTTTTGGGGACACTGAGGTAGGTTTCGAACAAAATAAGATGGGCAAAGTCAGGAAGAAAGGGCTGTATGGTTGTCTTTTATCTGTTTGCAATTTCTCATCGAAATTATTGGTAGAAATTCTTCTCTGTCAATAATTTCGGCAAGAGATGCAAATTATTTAGAGATTAGTGGGAAAATCTTGATATTTTTCCCAAATTTTTGAAATTTTCTCCTAATGGTCAAATTTTCCCCATTTCCTTGGCAAGACATATTGCTGGATGCCTAAAATGAAATTACTGGCAAAATTTTCACCTATAAATTTGGAAGTGCAAACACCAAGCATGGCAGATCTTATAACTACCTATTCAAATTTCTCTTTTAGTTTCATTGGTACCTGACGCTCACATGGAATTCCTCAAGCATGTTTACATTTCTTCCAACCCGCTTGAATTCTAAATGCAAGATCCTTATCAATCTCTTACTTCCATTAATGAATGATCAAAGATACAAAATGGTCAGTTTAGCATACTTAAAAGAATCTTAGTTTATTCCTCATTTCTAGCCCTACTGTTGTTAAAATTATGTTTCACGTCCTTAGTATCATCCCCTTTCTTCCGAAAGGCAATTATCATGTATAGCCTAAGGCTCATTCTAGTCCTCAACTTAACACACATACAAGCTATAATGCCTACCACTGAGGCATCTCAGTGGTGATATTACTATAGCTAATTTAAAACCCTTATTTTGGAACACTTCCCTGAACTTCAACTTTGTGCCTTTGCATTCCCCATTCAATTATTGTCACCACGTCATCATTGGACACCACATACTACGATACTATTTCTCCCTGTGAATGCCAAGTTTATTAATCTATATTGCTCTAGTAAAGCCATCATCCATAACTATGATGCCATTTTTCCCTGTGGATGCCTAGTTAACTAATCTATAACGCTCTAGCGATGCCATTACCCTGGTTAACCACTTCCTCCACCATTCCACACAGTCTGTCTATCACGGACACAGAAGGACCACATACGCAAGAGGTTTTCCAAGATGAACTCTCCTTTACCAAACACATAAACAACACAGATTCACCGGAACCTAGTTTCTGACGCAAGCAAGGAAATTCAAAGAGATTCGCAGACAGAGAGAGATGCCAACCTCAGAAGCAGCTCGAACTGGGGAAACGAAAGCAGCTCTCTTTTGTGACATGGAAGACGTGGAATAAGATAGCGAGAGATGCAGCGAAGAAGAAGCGGAGTCGAAAGCGGAGGAAGAGATTTTGGCCCGACGATGCAACTTTGGTAACTTGAGGGAATTCAAGGATTTAGTGTGGAGATGAGAGAGAGCAGCTCTTTGGCCATAAACGGATGAGCTAATACTCGCCTGCAGAGTGAGAGAGGAGAGCTGTTTCAGATCGGAGGTAGGTAGGGAGAAATGGCAAATATGAAAAAACAACAAGGGAAGAAATGGAAGGTTGTAGAAACTAGAAAGGTTACCAGAGCGGTGAAGGAAGCAGCTGCTGCGGCCATTTTCTGCGAGCGAGCGGCGAAATAGCCTGAGCAGTACGAGGCGGGATGCTAACTGATAAGGCAGGCCGAACGGAGAGGACGGGAAACTAGAGAGAAATTATGATGTAAGTGTACTCGCAGCAATGGTGTCTGCCACTGTCATGGGGCATTCGCGACGCACGCGCGCGTCCCCGTCTCGACTGCTACCATTGTCTGGCCTGGACGTGGATTAGATCAGGATACCACTACACCAGGAGGTAGAAGCGTAGACCGAAGCATTAAAGGGATTTCTCCATCATGGATCATCAAAATCTAGATCGTTTATTAAGATCTCTCCATCATGGATCATCAAAATCTAGATCGTCTATTAATCATTTCTTACGAATTACTTTTGAATCTAAGCCATCGTTAAAAAAAATTACAGCCATTGCTTCTCTATGTAACCCAATATTGTTAACATCTAGAGACAATATTCTCACCACCCATGTACATGGGTGTTATTTTCATAATAATATCATTCAAAATTATAATCAGGTCTATCTACCATGTTTAAATTAAAATTTTTATTTATACTAAAATATTATAATAATATAATATTCAAAAGAGGAATGTCGATTTAGAAATATATATTTATATTGATATTTTTAATTTTACAACTCGCATGGAATTATTAGTATTCTTGAAAAAGAGGTAAGAGTTGCGAGCTCCATCGGATCCCCTTTCATATGCCCTGCTACCGTCATTATTTCCATAGGTAGGTGGCATTTCCGCAGGGAACGAGGCGCTAACCTTAAGTCTGTATTTGTAGAGAGCATGAACGCGACCTCGGTTGCCGACTCTGCAGCCCTAATCTGGTGGAATCACGACTTCAAAAACAATGGTACATGTAACCAATTAGCCTCCTCCAAGCATTTTCCGCCCCTATTACCCTTTACTTGACCATGTGCTATGACAATGATAAGTCACGAACTCCACAACCACAAAAATCTCAGCGCGGCAACGTTCTAAAGAAAGAGTCCTACAGTTTTCAGTTTGAGTCCCATTTCCGTTCAGTAAGTTGTTATCTATGCTTCCATGTATTAGTTTATGTTTTAGGCATCTGGGTAGTTTTTGTTTTAGGCATGTGGGTTGTGGTGTAAGAATATAGAAAGAGCTATTAGGAAATCTTCTGTATTTAAACTCTTCTAGTGAATAAAGAAGGCTGTCAAAATTTTCCCAAACTTGTTGTATGTTCTCACTCGAAAATAGCTTATTTACTGATTTTATTTCTTAAGCTTTGACTAGGACCTATCATTGGTATAAGAGCTTGACTCTAATGGCAACAAACAAGGAACAGATCGAGCAACTGAAAGCTGGGCTAGGGGAACTTCGAAATGGCATGAGTCGGATGGAACTTGGTCTCACCGACAAGCTGCATCAAGTGGAAGAATCCATCCACAAATTATCAGAAGCTTTGTTGTCCAACAGAGATGGATCAACTACGAGCACCAATGATTGTCATTGCCATGTCAAAAACACGGATGACACCTATCGAGACCAAGCAGAAGGAAGCCAACCAACAAGTCTTCTCATCCAAATTGGCTAAACTGGAATTTCTACGGTATTTCGGCGACAATCCAACAGAATGGTTCAATAGAGTGGAACAATTTTTTGAATACCAAAGCACCACAGCAGCCCAAAAGGTTTCCCTGGCGTCATTCCATCTGGAGGGGCAAGCTAATCAATGGTGCTATTGGTTATGCCGATCCTATAACGAAGAAAATAGAGAAATAACCTGGCCAGATCTTTCAGAGGAACTTTGGGCTCGTTTCGGACCAAGAGAGTGCGGAGACTTTGATGAGGTGTTATCACAAGTGAAACAAGTGGGCTCGTTAAGAGACTATCAGCGAGAATTTGACAACCTAGGAAATCGGGTTCAGGGGTGGACACAAAAGGCGCTGGTTGGAACATTCATTAGCGGTCTAAAATCGGAAATCACCGACGGCATTCGTATGGTCAAACTCAAATCATTAAAGGAAGCAGTCAGTTTGGCATGAATGAGGGATGACCAACTCAATCGCCAGCAAAAGCTCGCAAGACTGCCATCGACCAAACCATTCACAACTGGACAATTCTTCCCCAACAAAATCCAAATCAGCATCAACTATGAAACGTCTCACTTGGGAGAAAATGCAGAAGAGGCGTGCACAAGGCCTCTGTTTCAATTGTGATGAAAAATTTACTCTGGGTCATAAGTGCCAAGGACATCAACTATTGTTGCTAGTAGGGAATTGAAGAAGACAGAGATGAGGAAATGTGTCCTGGTAGATGATGCTAATTGGGAGGAGATAGCAGTATTACAAGATCGATTTATAAACATAAACCTTGAGGACAAGGTTCCAGTGAAAGACGGGTATTGACAAGCCCCGAACTCAACAACCTCAAAAATCTCAGCGCAGCAATGTTCACAAAGAAAGAGTCTAGTTTTCAGTTGGAGTCCCATTTACATTAGCACTGAAATAGTTATTTTCTCGGCAAGTTGTTATCTATAATTTAATGTAATAGTTTCTTTTTTAGGCATGTGGGTATTTTTTGTTTTAGGCATGTGGGTTGTGGTCGTAAGAAAAGGAAGAGTTGTTAGTGAATCTTTTGTATTTAAACTTTCTAGTGAATAAAAAAGGCAGTTAGAAATTTTCCCAAACTTGTGGTTTGTTCTCACCCAAAGATAGCTTCTTTATTGATTTTATTTCTTAAGCTTTGACTAGATTTAATGAAAATTATTAGAAAATAATGAAGCAAAATTTAAATAAAACATGCCTTGCGTAGAATTTTAAGAAAAATCAAAGAATCTGTTACTTCTCAAACTCAAATAAATATAGGCCCGGTGTATAATCGCAGTTTACAAAATACGATGCAAAATTTCAATAAAACATTCCTTGCGCCGAATTTTTAAAAAAATCAAAGAATTTGTTACTTATCAAACTCAAATAACTAAAGGCCAGGTGTACAATCACAGTTTAGAAAATACAGACTAATTCACCGTACAAATGCCTTTTTTTGAGTTTTTCACTCTCGATGAAGTTTGATATTTCTCTAATATAAGAAAATGGTGGATTACCAACTATTTATAAAAGAAGAAAGGGCATCTTTTGCATAAAATGGGATGTCAATTAAAAATACCCTTTTATAAAGCACCCTCTTTAGTGAATATTGTAACTTTTGGAGAGATGAGCAAGCCATCATGGGTGCCCCAATCGACATTTCCCACCTGTTGAGTTTAGGCATGTAGTTTTAATAATAACAAAACTTATTTGTGACCTAAGCTTAAATTAACAAGGTTTTGTTAAGATTTTAAGTGATAGAGGAACCCATAAAGGAAAAAAAAAAGGGTCGTAGAGGGCTGCCATGTCTACTAGAACCATGATTATAGAGCATAAGACTAATAGAGGAATCCAAAGAGGAAGTACCCAAGGTAACAAAGGTCTACCATACTCTTTATCCAGTTTTATATTCGAAGTCACGTCAATAGAGGGAACATACAATGTCCATAGAAGAAGTGACAGAGATATGTTTATGTAAATGAATTTAAATTACATCAACAAAGGAATCCTATAACATCCACATAGGAATCCATATAGATTTGTTGGAATCTCCACTATAGTTTTATGTAATAGAGAAAGTAACAAAGGAGTGTTGGTCCCTTACAGATGGTGGTTCAAAAGGGTGAGGGAGTGGGGGAATTGAGCCTTTAAAAATTTTGGTCAAATAAAATAATAGTGCTAGAAAATAACAAAGATAATCACACAACACATTGAAAGAGTATTTTATAGTAGTTTGGTCATTCTCTTAGGTTCCTACTTTACTTCTCTGAGTTAGTCTATCTTACGTTGATAAAAACATTACAGTTATTGGTTTTCAAAGCTTACCAACTAACTTTTACAAAATCAAACAAGTTTCCTTGTTGTGTAACAATAAATTGCAAGTCCCTTGCTTGCAAATGTAAAAACAAAAAGTAAACGTGTACAGAAATAAATTTCTCTTAATAGGAGTGTACAAAGTTTAAGAACATAAATAATAAATGAAATAATTAAAGCTAAGAGATTCAATCTCTAAGAAGTTTGTTGAATGATTGGCTTTGAATGCAGTTAGAAGAGTAGCGCAGTGGAATTAATCTTTTTAAAAGAAAACTTAATGCTCTTAGTAAATGTATTGCAGATTTTCCTTAATACAAGCACATGTGTCACAAACAAATAATAAAGTGTGAGTAAGATGTCATTCCTATAAGGACTAAGTTCATGCAATGGCAATAAGAGAATAAATAAAATCTAAACTAAAGAAAATCAGCAAGAGTACAAATCTAAGCAAGTAGAGAATCAATGTTTAAGACATTTAGGTTTTTTGAGTTCACTAGATTAATCCTATTCAATTTTCATCTAATTTAATCAATCAATATTTATTCCTATGTTGATAATGAATTTTTCTTTTTTAATTGTTATTCTTTCTCAAGTCATAACAATCTATCTCAATTAGCAAATTTCCTACATTTTTGTAAAAATTCTGAACTAACCAAGATGCATTAAGAATAAAAAATTCTTGGTGTTATACAAACCTCATGGATATCTCTCCCATCATGACAATCTTATAGTATTTAACCATGGTTTAATTCAATTATCGCTTTTTAACCTCAAATTAAATCACAAATCAAAAGGATTGAAAGAGGTGAAAAAAAAATTCCAACCATTTTTTTCCATTATTAAACACACCCTTAATGAACCATAGACAGATAGACAGATGTTAACTCTAAAATGAGATATATTTTGTAGTGTTAGGCTTCAAATAATATAAAATGTTAATATTTTATATTAAAAGATTATAAATATATATAATAACAAAAAAGAGTAGTTAACATGTCAAGTCATATTAAAAGTGTGCAAAAATAGCTTTTTACTTTTTTCTTTATTTTGGAGTGGGACCATAATGCGGTTTGGATGAAAGGTATATTTAAAATACATGCCTTTTCTGCTCCTTTTGTTCTAATTTGATGCAACATAATAATTGTGTGTTTCGAATGCGATTTCTATTAAACACTCCCTCAAGTACTACCAATACAAAAGCACATCAAGCATTTTCAACATCATGCAATGGTAATAAGAGAATAAAAAATATCTAAATTAAAGGAAATCAACAATAGTATAGCTCTAAACAAGTAGAGAATCAATGTTTAAGATATCTAGGTTTTTGAGTTCACCAGATTAATCCTATTTTATTCTCATCCAATTTGATCAATCAATATTTATTCCTATGTTGATAACTAATTTTTCTTTTTTAATTGTTATTCTTTCTCAAGTCATAAAAATCTATCTCAATTAACAAATTTCCTATATCTTTGTGAAAATTCTAAACTAACCAAGATACATTGAGAATAAAAAATTCATGGTATTACACAAACCTCATGTATATCTCTATCATCATGACAATCATATGATATTTAACCATGGTTTAATTTAACTATTGCCTCAAATTTAATGACAAATCATATAGAAAGGGCTACCATACTTTTATACACATTAAACTTATACTAAACACTCAACATAGATAATAAATGAACATGGAATTGAATTAAACTAAATAAAATTAAATATTCATAATCCGACTACATCATTACCCTAGAATAAAAAGTTCAGCTCATGATGGAGCTAAAAGAAATCAAAAACATTGTCTCAAACATCATTGAGAAAATGCAAGAACCAATTCGAAAGAAACAAAGAGTGAATCGGAAGTAAAGCAACACAAGCAAACTTACAGAAATTCAACTTCCCAACCTTATCATTAAGGAAACAATGCCACAACGTACATCGTACAAGACTTGCCCAAGGTCCTTCTCCCTCATGAGACTTGTCCCTGTAACTCGGGTTCTCCTCCCTCTCACAAGTGAGACCCCATGAGTTTATATGGTGTACAAGGAATAACTAACTAGACACATGTTAGCTCACCCTCAAGCCATATGCCCCTAATTCCCTCATGTAGAGACACATGTCATACATATGTCCTACATCTAAAGATGCCATGTGTCCCCTCTAAGACACATGTCCTACTCTCCCTCTCTCCATGGGAGAGGTGG
>JAYJMB010028307.1:0-37643 GCA_036873735.1 Pouteria campechiana
GGAGGCCAATTTCGGTCATGTCATTCCATTTGCATTTTATTTCTTCCTCATCATTTACTGTGCCCGATATTTTTCTCATTGTTGTTTCTTCAGCGAGTCAAACAAAGGTTAACTCACCACACTACACATCAATCAAAGCCCTTCAAGTTGCTAAGAATGGTCTTCCAAAAGTCAATGGCACCTTATAATCTTATTCCATGTCTATGACAACCAAATCAACTAGAATTTGTTTACCTGTACCAACACATCTTTAATAATACCTCAAGTATAAGTCAAAGACCTATCTGCCAATTATAATGTCATGTTAGTTGGCTTCACCTCTCCCAATCCAAGTTTTTGAAACATAGATAGAGGCATTAAATTAATAGATACACCAAGATCATATAACACTTTAAAAGATGAATTGCTAATAGAATAAGGAATAGTAAAATTCCCTAGATCCTTCAATTTTTGAGGAAGCTTCCTCTGCAAAATAGTACTACACTCTTTTGTTAGCTTCATCATCTCATATTCTTCAAGCTTTCTTTTCTTAGACATGACTTCCTTCATGAACTTGGCATAGTTAGGCATCTGCTCTAAAGGCTCTGCAAAAGGAATATTAATGTGAATTTTCTTAAAAATTTCTAAGAATTTGTTGAATTGTTCATCAATTTTCTTCTTTTGAAATCTTTGAGGAAAAGGAAGTGGGGTTTTCACAATTGGAGGATTATCAAGAAATATAATCCTCCCAGGTCTGTAATCTTCCCTTGTTGTTTCTTGTTTCTTCTCTTCTTCTTCTTTTCCTTGTGTAGCTTCTTGATTCATTGATGTTGAGAATGATATGGCTCATAATGCTTCCTTGGAGATTCCAATTCTCTTCCACTCCTTAATGTTATAGCATTGCATTGCTCCCTTGGATTCTTCTCAATGTTGCTTAGAAAAGCACCTTTATTAGGATTATTGACAAAATATGCAAGTTGACCAATCTGAGTTTTGAAAGACTTAATACATGCATTCATATTTCCCATGTGTGTTTCAATGTTGTCAAGTCTTGCTTCATTTTTTTCAAGTCTTACTTCAGTTCTTGAAAATCTTGATCAACTTTCTATTATGAAGGTACTAATAGCACTCATGAGATCTTCAAGTGATGACTTCTTTTTTCCTAGTTGAGATTGATGTGGAAGTTGAAAACCAAAAGGAGGGTTTATTACATTCCTAGGATTCCCATGAGAAAGATTTTCATGTTTTCTCAATCCTAAATGATAATGGTTTGGTAGGTTGTTTTCTTGATGGTTGTTGTAGCCCTAATTGTTCACATACTGCACTTCTTCCTTGGTATAATATGTAGCCATGTATGATCCAATTATAGAAGATGACTCTCCTAAATTGAAACTCCCTTTGAGGCTAAATTGGCTATTATTAACTAGTGAGTTAGAGATGAGATCTGTGTATTGGGAGCTATGATTGGATTTACTCCAAAACAACTAGTGACCTTTCTCACCATATTACGTTCATTGGGCCATTGAAACTCCGTTTGATGCTAAATTGGCTATTATTAACTAGTGAGTTAGAGATGAGATCTATGTAGTGGGAGCTATGATTGGATTTACTCCAAAACAACTAGTGACCTTTCTCACCATAGTACATTCATTGGGCCATAGAAAAGTGTTGAAAAGGGTTGGATGCCATATCTTCAAGCATAGACTAGGCATCTAGTGTAGTTTTTCCCATCAGTGAACCTCCAAAAGTAGCATACACTATTGTCCTTGTCTGACCATTCAACCCCTTGTAGAACAATTGGATTGGAAGCCAATCAAGATAACCATGCTGAGAACATCTTCTAATCAAATCTTTGAATCTCTCCCAACATTCATAAAGTGGCTCAAAATCCATCTATTTAAACAAACCTATTTCACTTATGAGCAAAATAGTTTTAGCTAGTGGGAAGAATTTTGCTAAGAACTTTTCTATAAAGTTCCAAAATTATGTAACCAAATTCCAAAACATTGATTCTAGGTTCCATAACATGGAAGCATCCATGAAAAAGATGGAAACTTAGGTAGGGAAAATTATAGAAGTAGTACAGAGTCATAGACTTGAGAAGTTGCCTAGCCAACTAGAGCAAGGAAAAGCAATTGCATCTGAACAAATTGAAAGTTTTTAGAAAAAGGGAGTTCATCTTGCTCAGATGTTAAATAAAATGCTTCTTGGGAGGCAACCCAAGCTTTTGTTTTTCAATCTTTTAAATTTTCTAGATGTAGTGATGTTCTTGCATTAATAAAGTAGGCTAGTTGCATTAGTTTAAATAAACTTGATTGGACTTTAAGTAGTTAGATTACACTGAATTTGTCCTAGTTACTATATTTAATACATTGGTGTTTCATGTTTGATAGGTTAAATGCATAAATGAGGATTAAGAGGCATGATAAATAAGGACTTCAACAAAGGAGATCAAATAGGCTGATGAAGCAACATGGAAAAGAGGGTTTCAAGGCAGCGAGAGGGCACCATTGGTGCCGAACATTTCAAAAGAAAAAAAAATTCCACCCAGGGGCAGCAAGGTGGCACCGTCAACCTCCCTTAAAATCCATACATGCACGCACGCCCATTCACCCTCCCTATTTTCAAGAGAGATCTCCTCTCCCTCTCTCTCCTTCACTTCAAAACACCTCCTCACAACCCTAAACCTCATTCATTTATTCTAAAACTCAAGGATTCATTCCCAAAGCATCTTTTTTCCATTTCCCTCCTAGGATTTATCTCACCCATTCCACTATTCATCTTCTACTTCAACATTTTTTTCAAGTTGGGTTGACAACTTTATGCACATCTCTTGGAATCACAAATAAGTTACTTCATTCTACTCAATCCTTCTTCTATTGATGTTTTCTCAAAGAAGTGGTTTGCTTTTGTGGTGGTTTGAGAAGATTTGGAGTTTGATTTTTGTGTATGGAGCTTTATTGATGTTGTGCACATCAAGTATTTAGTGAATTACTTGAGCTAGGTTGTGTATTTTGTTTGTTGGGAACATGTTGCAAGATTGTATGTGGTAGGTGTGGATGTATATTGAGGTTGAATTGGAGAAACTATCAAAGCATTTATTGAGAAATTTCAATGTGCATGCTATATGTTTGATGAAATGTCTTGGTGAAGAAAGTGACATCTTTGTTATGGTATAAGTACATATTCTTGTTAGTACTTGTTGTTCTTTCAAATTAAAGTAGATTTGTGTGGTTTGATCTTGAGGAAGCTTGGTAGAGTTGATTCCTTTTGATTGCCCAAGTGTTGTGCTACGTAATTCTTTCTAGTACTATCATTATGCCTCCAAGGAAATTGACTTGTGTCGGACCCTCAAGGAAGAGGCGGATAAGAGAGCCTATGCACCACCTGAACCCACGTTCTTCAATGGATGAGTTGAAGACATTTTCAATAGTTCACTATTGAATCAAAAAGGTATAAGGGAAAGAGGCAGGGATACAACCTAAATTGATATAGTTGACCTTATTCAAGCTCTGCATTGAATGCACTTTATAGCTTAGCTAGAGGCGGCAGTGGTGCCACTGGTTAGAGAGTTTTATGCCAATGCCCAAGAATAGTTCAGAGCAAACCTGGGGAGCTTAAAGCATTAGTGCATGGAAAGATGGTTCCTTTTGATAGAGTTGCTACTAATCAAGTTTATGAGTTGATCAATAATGCGATTATAGATACATTTGAGAAGACAACATGTAGAAATGCAAGGGCAAGCCCTTCATCTTCACCACCTATCTCTCCGTAATAGAGACCCACGTGGGAGTCTTTTTCTAAAGCTCCTTCACTTGCTAATCTCCTAACATGCCTAGTGGGTGTTCAATGTTATACAAGGCAAATGATGGAGTAGAGAAAGATGTACAAATATATGGTGGACCACAACAATGCTCTCACTGCCATGCTCTGGAGCTATAATACATCACTAGGCAACAACAACATTTGCTTCCCACCTCCACTAACACTTCCTGATGTACCAGTAGAAAATTTGAGTTGGGTGAAAAGCAAAAGCTCATAAGAGTGATCCATCCATTTCAAGGAAGTCCTTATTTTCTAGTGCTTTATTCTACATTAAGGATAATGTTATGTTTAAGTTTGGGGGTGTTTAACATTTAATTTTTGTTTGTCTAAGTTTGGGGGTTGTTGCAGTTTGTTTATTTTGTGTATTATGTGTTAGTTGGTTTGTCTAATTTGAGTAGTTTATGTGTTATGTTTAAATTTTTATATTGCTTTATTTGATTATAGTATGGTTGGAAAGTTGCGTGTTTTGAACATTGATCAAGGTTATCATATAAAACCAATGACATGTATGTTCATGATGAAAAAGGCAGAAATCATTATGTCTCTCGACTTGATCCTTAGTCTAATCTACTACAGATTTCTTATACATATTAATCACAATGAATTAGCAATTTCTTTTGAAATCTTTAAATGCTTAGCATAAGTTTAAGAGACTAAGTATGCATTGTTCAATTTTGATTCTAAAATGTATTGTAACAATGTTGAGACAAGCATTAGATGAGATAAAAGAAAATTAAGAGTGAAAACTCATTGTTTATAGGGAGATCACATCTCTATAAAAAGGAAAGAGAAAAAGTTGGGGGTGAGATAGTAATACAACCCAAGCAATAGGGGGGATCACATCTCTATAAAAAGGAAAGAAAACAAGTTGGGAGTGTGATAGTAATACAATGCAAGTAATAGGGGGGATCACATCTCTATGATTCAGAAAGAAAACAAGTTTGTGGGCATGAGTAACGCAACCCAAGTAATAGGGGGGATCACATTCAAAAATAAAAGAAAAATAAAAATAAAATTATGAGGAATGTGATAGTAATAGAGCCCACAAAAATATCAAATGCTCATCTAAGAGTAGTCTCTTTGGTTGAATTTGCAATTTCTCAGGGTTGCATTGAATATGTATTACTCAGTTACTTAAATGATTGTAAGTGTGAAGAGATATAGATTGAATTGGCTATAATTCTTGCACATGCACATGGAATCTAAAGTGGAAAGTAAAAGGATCGGGTTAAAAATTGAAAGACATATGTGATATCTTGATAGTTCCTCTTAACTGTGCTTATTTTATGGAGGTTTTTGATTAATGACTAAGATCAATGTTCATTGTGTCCTTTGTGAGTTTTTATATTGTTACTATGTTATAGTTATATCCTTTGTGTCTTTGTTTCTATTTTGCTCAAGGACAAGCAAATAAGTAAGTTTGAGGGTATTTGATTAGTGAATTTCATTCACTTACATTATGCATGTTTAAGCTTAGTTATTTGTAAATTCTCATTTCTTTTAGATGAATTTTATATTTATTTGTTGGATTTTCTAGGTAACTTAAAGATGGAAAAAAAGGAGAAAATGGAAGGAAAAGAAGAAGCTCGAAGGATGGAAAAGAAGACAGCTGCAAAATGAGTAAAAAATCAAAGTGCAAATGAGATAGCTAGCTGGCGCCGCCGGCGCTAGGATCTTTAGCCACCATGAGCCAGACAGTAAGCTTGTGCCAGCGGTGGATTAATAATTTTGTGTATTTTCCACATTTCATAGAGGCTAGGTTTTTAAGAAAATAGTTAGGGTTTTTCAAGGGGATTTCTCACTTCCATTTGGAGAGTTCTCTCTGAGGTTTTTGAGGCCGATTTCTTGGAGTTTTCTTGTAGAGAACAAGAAGAGATTGTAAGTAGGAAAGAAGAAGAGAAGATATTCTTCATTGCGATCATCCTATCTAAGGGAGTTGTTTTATTTTCTCTCATGAACTAAATCTCATTTTCTAGGGTGAAGATGTAACCCTTTTTTATACTCTTTGTTATAGATTGTTGTTTTTAATGCTATATGATTTTATTTCATTTGTGATGTTGTTTGTAATGAATTAACTTATTTTATTTCTGGATCACTAATATTTTAAGTTATATTAATTATCAAAGTGTAGTTAAGGTAGACACCATATGCTAAACCATGAGCTTCGTTGAATGAGAAGGATAGATGGTTAAGGTAGACACCATATGATAAATGATACTATTTTGGTTCTTATGTTCTTGAGCTTAATGGGTTTTCATCTCAATTATGCTACACACCATAAGTAATTAGAATGAGTGAAAATACTTGATTTATACTCGCACACCTAACAGTAATAATCTTACTTTTGAAAGAATGAACTCAAGTGAGGCATTGAATCTAACATTCCATTAGTAAAGGGGTATCATCTAGTGGTGAAATCGGATCCCTAGATTTTTGCAACCTGATAATCTCTTTGCATTATATTTAGCCATTGATTTGCTTTCATGCCATTAAGTTTCTGAAATTCTAAAATTACACTAATCATTACTCATATTCATATAATTATAAATACATTCTTTTAAGGTTAGGATAGTTTAGTAACTAAAATTAATTAAGTTGGTTTGACCATTCTCTGTGAGATCGACCCTTGCATTATACACTATATTGCTATACATCTGTACATTTGCGATGAATTATAATTTGAACCATCAGACTTGCAAGATGTTTAATGAAGGTTAAAGTTCAATCACTTACTTCTTCTCTTTGTTTTCCGAACTTTTGAAGCATCCCTAAGCTTCTCCTTAAATAGATCTTTAAAAATCATGACTATTGGTAGAAGTAGGGCACAAGTTGTGGCTTTGCAACATTCAAGTTTTCGACCATTGGAAATCGGCTGGTGATACCATAGGTAAATGGGCCATTTGGTTGTGCCTCAGGCAATATGGTAGGTGGTATGTCTAAGTGGCTCCGGTCTGTTTTCTGGAAAAACTCCCACTCCGTTCTTGCTGTCCATTTACCAGCAGCTGGGTCAAGTGACTATGATGCCAGGTGATACACACAGGCGATAGGGGACTTGGTAGGTAATATGCTTAGTTGCTTCTTCTAACATAGTTTTGGGCTTGGCTTCTGTGTCCGGAATTGGTAGGCAATATCCGTAGGTGGCTAAAGTCCTGCACTATGAATTTTGAACTTTTGCCACTTTTTTATTTTTCATTTTAAATCAAAACATATTTATCCACATATGATTTACACAATTTGTAGGGCATGGATAGATAATGTGAATCATGTTTTTGTAAAAAATGAATTCGTTCAAACATATTTTCATTCTTTCATGCACAAATGATTATTTCATGAATCACATATATTTTCTTCTTTATCAAATAACAAAAACATTTAAATGATCCAACAAATCTAAATAAGATATACCAAACTGAATACATTATGGATCATGATAAAATTTTCATTTCTAAGATTTTGATATGCTTGCACAAATAATAACTTACTGTATCACATATGAATGTGATCCATTATAGAGTGATATACCAAGATACATGTAATATGGATCATATTCTCATTCCTCATGAATTTACAAGATATTTTTATTAAAACTTATTTGTATATGATCCAAGATATTGAAATAATAAGCAAGGTTGAAAATAACATGGATCAAGAAAATTTCTTCTTCTTGTAAAGCATTTAGACTCATATTAAACTTGTGCATATGCTTGCATAAATAATGATTACCAAATATATACATATCAATTACATTTGTCTATATTTCAAGATTTCTAAATTGGAAGCATCATTAGCATATAGCAAGTTTGAATGCAAGTTTTTGTAATCATCAAAATCATATCCTTTGGATCAACCAAAGCTAAAGAAAGTAAAGTCAAATGGTCTTTATATGCTTTACATATGTCATTCTTTTATTAAGGATCAATGTGGACACTAGTGACAATGATGTATTAGGTTACCTTAAAAGGCTCAAAGTAATCAAAGAATGCCTAAATCATTTCTAAGTAAACATGATATGTTGAATTTTGCTTTAAGGAATATCAAACAATCAATCAAAATATATCACTAAATTCAAGACATCATCAACTAATCCACATACACTTTGCATGATCATAACATAAGGTGCTCAATGAAATTTTCATCATCCATGAAAAAGAAAGAATTATCATAAGAATCACACAATCACAATGTAGCACCTATCCTTCCTTCTAAATCATGTGCATGGAAATAAAAAACTAAGCATAGATTATGAACATCAAGAAAGAATCCATCAGTCCAACCTATTCAATCATCAACAATTTCAATCAAAAGTGAGGCTCATAAAAACAATTATACCTAAATTCAAAAAAATTAGCACAAAATTGAAATGAAAATTCCTAACCCAAAACTTAAACAAAACATTTTCCTTAATGTTTCAAAAAACCATGTAAGAAGGAAAGAAACCTCCTTATGGGGGCATGCTCTCCTCTAATGGTGGACGAGGAAAATATAAAATGTCATATTATATTCCCTTGTTACTTAGTCTTTTACACTTATTTGATGCATAAATGTACTCACTATTCTTATATTTTGATTTAGGACACAAATGGAGTTGTTAGTTAGGAGCAAACAAAGCTAATTGGATGATTTTTGACAGCTTTAGCATAACTTTAGGGCCATTTTTGGTAGATATATGAAGACTTATTCAGCAAAAGTGTTAAACATAAAAGTTTCAGACATTGAAGTGATATATCCAAAAAAGTAAGAATCATAGGATTTATAGATCAAACATGAAAGTTATGACTAAAACACTACAACTATCTCAAACTTTAGACTTGTTAAATATGACACAAGGTGTCACTTGTAGCTAATTTCTGACGTACATTTAGGCTTACTTGGAAGATGAATTCAACAAAAAATTATACATTTTGAAACTATCTTTCTAATGTATCAAAAATCTCATGATTCCAATATCGTATGAGTGCAAATACCAGTGAATAGTGAAACGGGTGCAAATAACACAAGTGGCATTAAGATAGAAGCTTTGGCACTGCGGCACCATAATGTAGCGCTGGGGTGCCAATGTAAGTGTAGAAGTGATTTATTTTTAGCAATTTTTGATTATTTTACACAATAAAAAGTTTAGGGTCCATATGTCTACGTAAAATAACACTAATTTGGGTTATTTTGGGAGGGGAAAACATAGGAAAGATAATTTTTTGCATTGGAAATTTATCTCTCTTCTCTCTTCTTTATTTTCTTCTTTGTGTTTTCATGGCCCTATGTGGATAATTATTTTATACTTGGTCAAGGGAAATCGAAGACTCAAAATCAATATACTGTGACATCCATATAGTTTTCATTATTCAATTTAGGCTTTGAGGATTGAATGTTCTTTTGTATTTTATTTTCATTATTGTTGTATTTAATTGCTAGGAGGCCTAATAATTTATTATTTATTTCAATCTACTAGTGATTTAGATATTAAATCTGTAATTATTTTATCTCTCTAATTTGTGAAGCAACTACAATTTAATGATTTGCTGAGTTAGTAGTTATTAAATCTTAGGAAGAATATTTGACAAAATTAAATGCAATCGCTTGTGCTTGTGTTGTGTAGCTTCACCAATCTCTATATATCTTAAAGTTGCTCTTCGATTAAACCTCTAGACCTTTTCTAGGATTTATTTAATAATTAGGTTTAATTGGATCGTTCATTTCTAATTAACTATGGTGAAGGAGAGATAGAAAAAATAGTTCCAATGGTGAATATTCAAAGTATAAATTTATTTATACTTGTATCAATGATCAGTTATGAGATTCTGATGGTAGATGTTAAGTTGGACCAAGGTTTACTTATTTAATTGATTTTAATATTTAAATTTGAATTGTTCATGAATTAATTGCTCAAATCCCCCTTTTCTTGTTCACATCGCATAAAACGTGCTAGATACTCTTTGTAGGATTGACCCTTACTCACACTACTATAAGTAATTTAATTGGAGTATAGGTTCTAAATTTGGTTGCCTGTGATAGCACATCAAATTTTTGGCACCATTGCTGGGGAGTGATTCTAGTTGATGTTTACGCTCATGTGATCTTTATTTTGTTTTTGAAAAAAAAATCTCATTTTTTTCTTGATTTATTTTTTTAGAGTTTCCTTGATTGTTTATGACTATAACTCGATCTTCTAACCAAGGTGATTTATAGTAATAACCAAAAATAAAGAGAGCTTTGCACAGGTTAAGGGGTGAAGCTTAGAGAAATTCTAAAGAGGAAGAAATCATGGCTGGAAATTAGACTTTAAAAGAGTTTGCTGCCCCTAAATTGAATCAACAACCGTTATGCATAACATTTCCTATTTTAGATGCTACCATTAATTTTGAATAAAAGTCTGCACTAATACATCTCTTGCCCACTTTTCATGGTATTGGGATTGAAAATCCTCACAAGAATCTAAAGGCGTTTCATGTGGTATGTACGAGTATGAAACCCACAGAGGTGAATGATGAGCAAATTAAATTAAGAGCCTTTCTATTCTCTTTGAAGGATTTGGCTAAGGATTGGCTCTATTATCTACCCTCTAGGAGTATTAAAACATAGAATGAGATGAAGAGGTTATTTTTGGAAAATATTTCCCAACTTCAAGGGTAGCCAAAATTCAAAAGGAAATTTGTGGTGTCAGGTAGCATAGTGGAGAATTCCGATCCAAATATTGATAGCATTTCAAGAAATTATGTGCATGCTGCCCCCATCATCAGATTAGTGAGCAGCTACTCATCCAATATTTCTATGAGGGCCTTCTTTCTACTAAAAGGAGCATGATTGATGCCGCTAGTGGAGGAGCTTTGGTGGATAAAACTCTTAAAGCTGCAAGAAACTTGATTGCAAACACAGCAGACAACTCACAATATTTGGCAATAGGCTTGACTCTCTATCCAAGCCTATTAATGAGGTAAGTATTTCCTACCTTGAATAATAGATTGTATGTCTAACTTCTCTTAGTCATCAAATGGATGTAGGTAACATGAAAATGGTGAAAGCTTGTGGAATCTATTTGGTGCTAGGGCATCCAACTGATATGTGCCCAACTCTTCAAGAGGAGCCCATTGAGCAAGTGACTACGATGGGTTGTTTTTCTAGACAACCACAAAGGAAGTATGGTCCTTATTCAAACACATATAACTCAAGAGGGAGGGATCACCCTGATTTCAGCTATGGGAATCCGCAAGTCAATCAGCCCATGACTTAAAACCGCCCAAGTTTCCAACAATATCCATAGCCATATACCTATAGACAACAACTAGGACAAATTTCTAACTCTAGTATGCCTTTAGAAGATATTGTTAAGTCTCTCACCACTAATACTTTGTAATTTCAATAGGAAATGAAACGATTTCAATAAGAGACAAGGGCTAGCATTCTAAGTTTAGACAATTAGGTAAGTCAGATGGCAACAACAATTAATTAGTTAGAGGCACAAAGTTTAGGGAAATTACCCTCTCAAATGGTAGTGAATCTAAGAGAAAATGTAAGTGCAATCATTTTGAAAAGTGGTAAAGAGGTTGAGTTTCCAGCAAAGGAGAAAAGCATTGTGGCAAATAAGAACATTCCTGATGATAATGAAGTAACTCAACCTAAGTTTCCAACTCTTTCTAAATATAAACCAGCACCACCTTTTCCTGAGACTTTAGCAAAATCTCAAAAAATTGAGCACCATAAAGATTTCTATGAGACTTTTCTTAAATGTGAGGCAAATATTCCATTTTTTGTTGTCATTAAAAAAGCAACTCGTTATGCTAAATTTCTAAAAGAATTTTGTACAATAAAGAGAAATAAAAACTTAAAGAGAAGGTAAGAGTAGGGGAGAATATTTCTACAGTCATTCAAAGTGGAAAAATCTAGGTATGTGATGGTTCAAATTATAATTTCTTGCAAGTGTACGGACGTATAGCAATATAGTGTGTAATGCAAGGGTTGATCCCATAGAGAATGACAAACCAACTTAATTAATCTTAGTTACAGAGTATAAAACTAAACAGACTTGGAATAAGATTTGGTATAATTTTTTAAAATTTAATAGAATAAAATAAATAAATAACTAAAGATAATGCAGAGAGATTAACAAGATGAAGAAGTCTAAGGATCCAATTTCACCACAAGATGATAACTCTTTGCAAATGGAATGTTGGATTTAATGCCTTACTTGGGTTCATTTTTTCAAAAGTAAGATTATTACCGTTAGGTGTGTGGGTTTAAATCAAGTGCTTTAACTTGTTCCAATTACCTATGGTGTGTAGTATAATTAAGGTGAAAACCCACTAAGTTCAAGAACATAAGAACCAAAATAGAATGGTTTAGCATATGGTGTGTACCTTAACCATCTATCTTTCTCATCCAATGGAGCTCATGGTTTAGCATATGATGTGTACCTTCACCATGCTTTAATAAATAATCTAACTCATAATATTGGTGATCAAGCAATAAAATAAATTAAATCATTGCAAACAACATCATGAATGAAACAAGATCATTTAGCATTTAATAGTATCCAACAATCCATAACAAAGAGTATAAAAAAGGGGTTACATCTTTACCCTAGAAAAAGGAATTTAGTTCATAAGAGAAAATAAAACAACTCCCTAAGACAAGATGATAACAATGAAGAACATCTTCTCTCTTTCGTTTTTCTTACTTGCAATCCCTTCTTCTTCTCCAAGAAATCTCCCAAAAAAGGGCTCTAAACCTTAAAGAAAAACTCCAAAAATGGAAGTGGGAAGAAGCCTGAAAAATCCTAAGTTTTTGCTTAAATACATAGGAAATATGCAACTACGGAAAAATTCTGCAGAACAGGTCCACTTCCGGTGCTAGCGGCGCCTACCTGTTGCCCAGCGTGCTAGCTTGATTTTGGCATCGGCAACGCCATGTGGGGGTCGGCGGTGCCAACTATCTACCTTGGTCTATCTTGCTTCGTTTGCTCCTTTGCAGTTGCTTTCTTCTTAATTCCTTATTCTTTTCCTTCTTTTTCTATTCTTTATTCATGTTCATGGCTCCTATAAAATCCAACAAATAAGCATTAAATTCATCTAAAAGAGAAATTGTTTTGCAAATAAATAAGCTTAAACATGTGTAATATATGTGTATGAAATTCACTCATCAAATACCCCCAAACTTACTTATTTGCTTATCCTTGAGCAAACTAAAAATTTCAACTCATGAATCAGTTAGGACAATCTATCTCAATCAATCAGTAACATACCAGACATATTACACATGTACATATAATTCAGAAATCATTCAAGACACTTACCAATTAATCTCGTGAAACTCATGCTTCATCAATCCTTTCATTAAGTGAAAATGTGTGTGTCTATATGTAGTATCAATTTTATGCTACATGCATACTTTTAATTCAATAATGTGCAAACCAGCGATTCTAATGATCTTCACAAAACACTTCAAAGGCTTGCTTTTCATAATCCCTCTACACTAATGTAGACGACTCTATTCACTTGGATCAATAAATCTTTGTTAAGCTTATAATGGGACCTTGGGTTTGGCTAACAAAAAAAGAAATAAGGAGTCATAAGGTAAGAGATCATAACTGAATTTCATATGAATGTTCACTCTCTTAAATTTATTATTATTATTATTATGGGCTTTATTACTATCATACCCCTCAAACTTATTTTCTGTCTAGTTCATTGGGATGCGATCACTCCTATTATGTTCTATATTACTATAACACCCCCATACTTATTTTCTATTGAATTCATGGAGGTGCGGTTCCCCATTTAAAAGATGATTCCGTACTAATTCTTTTCTTTTTGTCCTTTTCCTTCTTCTTTCGGCATTCCTCTTTTCAATTCCCCTCAAACTTAATTTCTTCTGCTGCACTCATCCCTCTTTAACAACCATATGTATAGAATATGTCTTTCATAGTTTAAGTATGGTTTTTCAAGCTGAAAGGGTCTAGATGATGAGGCTAAAGAAAGAAAATTAAATTGTGATCTTTTACATGCATTGCATATGCCATTCTTTCATAAAGGTTCAAAGGGGACACTAGTGACATCAATGTACTAGGGTAGCTTAAAAGGCTCAAATTGATAAAAAAAAATGCCTAAATCACTTCCAAGTAAACATGTAATCTAAGATTTCACCTTGAGAAATAATCAAACAAGTTTTAGAATGCTTGTTTCAAGAAAAATAAGTCATCGAATTCACAACGCTATCAACATACACTTTGCATGATCATAACATAATGTGTTCAATGAAATTTTCATCAGTCATGTAAAAAAGGACTTATCACAAGAATTAATAAATCACAAGGTAGCATCAATCCTTCCTTTTAATCATGTGCAATGGTAATCAGAAACTCAACATATGTTACTAATCATCAAGGAAAAATCCATCCTATTCAATTATAGCATGTTAGCATAGTTGCTCTTAGATTTCCATTAGCTAAGTCAACATAAAACTTTAAACATAACACATAAGCAACTCCACATTAGCCAAACCAACTAAAAAAATGACAGACAAACTAAATAAATAGTAATAACCCCCAAACCTAGATAAAAAATCCATAAACACAAATAAAATGTAAACACCCCCAAACTTAAACAAAACATTGTCCTTAATGTTGAATAAAGTAGTGGAAAAAAAGGACTTTTCATAAATTGAGTGGATCACTCATTTAAGCTGTCATCTGGCATCCAACTCGAATCTTCATCTGGTACATCAGGAAGTGTAGGTGGAGGTGGGAAGACAATGGATTCATTGTCTCTCTCTTCTTTATTTTTGAACTATCCTAGCGCCGAGGATGCCAGCTCACTATCTCTTTTCGCCTCCTTGGGGTTTTCCAGTGTTGGAGGTGCCTTGTTGCTGCCTTGAAGCTCCCTTTTCATGTTGTATCATCACCTATTTGATCTCATTGCTTGAAATTGTTACTTAGGCCTTTCACCTGTCAAACATGAAACAATAATGCATTAAGTAAAGTAGATAGGAAGAATAACAATGAAATCTATCAAGCTAATGAATAAAGCAAGATTATTTAAACTAATACAACTATGTCTAAGAAATTTAAATAACTAAAAGATAAAATAGCTTGGGTTGCCTCCTAAGAAGTGCTTTATTTAACATCTGAGCAAGACAAACTCTCCTTTTTCTATAAAGTTTTCAATTTCCTACACTTCATTCAGTTGCCTTGGCATGTCCTCTCTATTGTATTTCTTCACATGATGTCCATTAACTTTAAAAGTGCTCCCATTTTTTAGATTCTTCAATTCAATCGCTCCACGAGAAAACACTTGTGTGACACGGAATTGACTGACCCAACGTGACTTCAGTTTTCCTGGAAATAAATGCAAACATGGGTCATCAATGTACCAATTATGAATGACTTCATCATTATATTTCTTGGTTCACTCCTTATAGATCTTGGCATTCTCATATGCCTCATTCTTCAGTTCCTCAAGTTCATGAAGCTAAAGTTTCCTCTACTCTGCTACCTTTTCCATATCATAATTTACATGTTTAATAGTCTAGTAGGCCTTATGCTCCAACTCAAAAGGCAAATGGCAAGCTTTCCCAAAAATAATTTGTACGGACTCATTCCAATTGGGGTCTTGAAAGCAGTCTTGTGTGCCCACAAGGCATCATTCAACTTCATTGCCTAGTCTTTCCTTGAACTGTTCACAGTTCTTTCTAGAATTACTTTTATTTGTCTGTAGCTAACTTCTACCTATCCCGATGTTTTTGGATAATAAGGTGTTGCAACTGTATGAGTGATGTTATACTTTTTCAACAGAGTTAAAAAACCTTATTGTCGTAATGAGTTTCTCTATCACTAATGATAGTACTTGGAGTGCCACACCTGAAAAAATCCTATCTTTTAAAAATCTTAGTACAATGTTAGCATCATTAGTTTTAGTGGCCATAGCTTCAATCCATTTGGACACATAATCTACAACAAACAAAATATACTGGTTCCCATTAGATGATGGGAATGGACCCATGAAATCAATGCCCCATAAATCAAAAAGTTCAATGATAAGGTTGCCTATAAGTGGAATCTCATCCCCTTTTCCAATGTTTCCCATTCTCTGGGATTTGTCACATAGCACAAAAAGCCTGAGCATCATTAAAAATTGTTGGCCAATAAAATCCAAAATGAAAGATTTTTAAAGTAATTTTATTCCCTCCAAAATGCCCTCCACAACTAAATGTGTGGCAATGTCTTAGAGTACTCTACTGCTAATCTTTCAGAATGCAATGCCTAATGAATTGGTCTAGGCATATTTTGAACAGGACTGGTTCATCTTAGAAATAATGTTTTGCCATTGGTAGTAGCTTTCTTCTTCCCTGTGAGTTCAACAGAGGATTAAAAATTCCTTTAACCAAGTAATTTACAATATTAACGTACCAAGGTTCATTCTCCTTCATAGAATACAATTGCTCACTAGGAAAGATCTCATTGATAGGATGTTTTCCTTTCCGCTTTCTTACTCGAAATCAGTCCCTTCCACCAGTCTGGATAAATGATCTGCTACAACATTTTCACACCCCTTCTTGTCCCTAATTGTCAGATTTAACTCTGCAATAATAGAATCCACTTGATAAACCTGGCTTGGCATCTTTCTTTGTGAGCAAATATCTTAGTGCAGCATGATCTGAATAAATAATTACCTTTGAACCAATCAAGTAAGAAATGTTTTTTCCAAATCAAACACAATAGCAAACAATCATTTTTTAGTGGTAGAATAATTTAATTGTGCTTCATTTAGAGTCCTACTTGCATAATGAATAACATGAGGTAACTTATCTACTCTCTATCTTAAGATAGCACTAACAGCAAAGTCTGATGCATCATACATGAGTTCAAATGGAAGAGACCAATTTAGAATTGCTTGGATAGGAGCCGATGTCAATTTTTATTTCAAGGTATTGAAGGCTACAAGGCACTCCTCATCAAAATAGAAAGTTACATCCTTAGCTAGAAGGTTCACAAAGTGGTTTAGAAATTTTTGAGAAATCTTTAATAAACTGTCGGTAAAAACTTACATGACTAAGAAAGCTTCTAATTCCTTTGATCGAAATTGGTGGTGGCAACTTTGCAATCACTTCAATTTTTTCCTTATCTACCTCAATGCCTTTATTGGAAATAATGTGCCCAAGTACAATTCTCTATTTTACTAAAAAGTGACACTTCTCCCAACTTAGTGTCAAATTCATGTCCATACATCTTTTAAGCACCAAACACAAGTTATGAAGGCAGTTATCAAATGAGTCTCCAAAAATAGCATCCATAAACACCTCAATAAAATTTTTAATTATGTCAAAAAAGATGAACATCATACACTTTTGAAAAGTAGCAGGTGCATTGCACATACCAATGGCATCCTCCGGTATGCAAAAGTTTCAAATGGGCAAGTAAAAGTTATTTTCTCCTGGTCCTCTAGGGCAATTAGAATATGATTATAACCTAAAAACCATCTAGAAAATATTCATAAGCATGACCTACCAACCTTTCAAGCATCTAATCAATAAAAGGAAGGGAAAAGTGATATTTTCTTGTGGCTGCATTGAGTTTCCTAGAGTCAATGCACATTCGCCATCCTGTAGTCATTCACATTGGCACCAACTCATCCTTATCATTTTTTTAAATAGAAATATCAAACTTCTTTGGCACCACATGCACTGGACTTACCCATTTGCTATCAAATATTTGATAGATTGGATAGATAATACCTGCATCCAACAATTTGATCACCTTTGCTCTCACAAGTTCCTTGATATGTGGGTTAAGTCTCCTTTGAGTTTCTTTGGAAGTTTTTTCATCATCTTCTAGCAAACTTTTGTGCATGCACATAGTGGGGCTAATTCTTTTGATGTCTGCTAAGGTCCACCATATAGCCACTTTGTGTTCTTTCAATACATTCATCAGATTAATTTCTTCATCAACAGACAAGTTAGAAGCAATAATCACTTCAAAAGTATTGTGTTCACCTAAAAAGTACATATTTTAAGTTCTAAGGTAATTGCGTTAATTATAGTTTATGTGATGTAAAAGATGGTTGTTCCATTTCTGGCTTCACATATGCCAACCCTTCATTGGCACCTTCTCCTTCTTTGACTTGCTCTACACTATCAAGTTCAGCTTTCAACTGCATTATCTCTTCATCCTCCTCCAGTCCATCTGCAATAAGCACCAAGTTTAGCTTATCAGTTATCTCCTCCTACACAACCGTTGATAAAATAAGTGAATCTAATTCATCAACTTGGAAACATCCACTGGGATATGAAGGTAGTGATAAAGAATTATAAACAAAAAATTCCATAGTTTTATCTAAAATAGTCATCTTTAACTTTCCATTGTGGACATCTATGATTGTCTTAGCGGTTGCCATGAAGGGGCATCCTAGAAGAATAGGCACTTTACTTTTGGTATCATTTGTCTTTCCACGTCAAGCATAATGAAATCTGTACGAATAATCAGTTTATTAATCTGCACAAGAATGTCCTCTACAATTCCTCTAGGATATTTAACTGATCTATCTGCAAGCTATAGAGACATTATAGTGGGTTTCAATTCTCTTAATCCCAATTGCATATAAATAAAATAAGGCATCGAATTAATGCTTGCACCTAAGTCTAGCATTGCCTTTACCTTGTTTGTCCCTCTAATAGTAATTGAGATATTGAAACTACCTGGATCCTTGAGTTTTGGGAGAAGGTTTGTCTGTGAAACTGCGCCAACTATCTCTAAAACTAGAACTTTCTCATGTGGCTCATAGTTACGCTTCCTTGTGTTTAATTCCTTCAGAAATTTAGCATAAGTAGGCATATTCTTTATCATATCAAGCTAAGGCAAATTGATATTAACTTTGGAAAAAATATCATAAATATCAGAAAAAGATTTATTAAATTTACTTTGCTTTAGCCTTCCTAGAAAGGATACAAGAGGATCATATGGTGGGGGTGCTTTGTATTTGATAGGAGGATTAACTATTGGAAACACTACCTTCTTTGGATGCTCTTCCTCCTCAATATTTTTCTTGTCTTTCTCCATTCCTACAGAAACAATTGAATTATCAATTTCTTCTCCAACCTTATTATCAATTACCTTTCCACACTTTAGTGTTGTTTGCTTTTGCATTCTCAGTTTGACTAGGTAGCTTCCTAGGTCTATGACTTTATACTGCTTCTGCAATTTGTCCTAAATGTTTTGATATTTAGCTAAATGATTCTAGAGCTTAGCTTATGTTGCTTGCATGAAACTACACAGTGTTTCTTCAAGCATAGGCTTTTTTTGTTAAGGTTAAAATTAGGTTCTAGTTTGATTCTAATTTCTTTCATTATTCCAAGAGAAGTTAGGATGATTCCGCCAACTAGGATTGTAAATGTTTGAGTATGGGTCATTCTGTGGCCTTTGGTTTTAAAATTTCATTACATTGGCCTGCTCAGCATCACCCGCAAATATTCATTTGAAGGGCAAACATAGGTGAATGCCCTAAATTACCACAAACAGAAATAACCTCTACTAGAGCAGGTTGTGGTTGCTTCAATTGCACTATTATAGAGCACATTGCCTTCATCTACTTAGCCATGTCTAATATCTACATCGATAGATCAAAATTAGTATTTACTTCATAAAGTCCCCTAGATCTACCTCTTACACTTTTCTATTGAGAATTTGCTCCCAACATCTCATAAAGCTCATATTTTTCTTTTGGAGTCTTCTCTCCCATGGCTCCACCTACAACATTGTCAACCATAGCTTGGCATGGTTGTGTTAGTCCATCATAGAAAAATTGGTTAAGCAACTTAAGTGGAAATCTATGATGAGGGCATTGAACCAAAACTGCTTTAAACCTTTCCCATGTCTCATGGAAAGCTTCATCATCCAATTGAGAGAAGGTAGCCATTTAGCATGAGAGTAGAATTTTCCAATGAACTTATTATAAATTGCTCCCCATGTTGTCAATGAGCAAGGAGCTACTATCATAAATCATGTCTTGGCTGCATCTTTCAGAGTATATGGAAAACATCTCATATGTAACTAATCTTCTGTTAGCCCCTGCAATGGAAAGTTTGGATGGTGGCATAGAAATCACACATGAAAGTCAATGGATCCTCTGAAGCTAACCCATTTAAAGATGGAAGCATGTTAAAGAGAATATGTTTCAAGTCATAATTTCCAATATCCTCATCTAACATAATGCATGAAGGTGAAATCCCTATAGTAGGGCATGCAAAATCTTTTATTAATAATTAAGCATGCCAAGCCAATTGCACTTATTGCATAGGTTGAGTCACTCAGATCTCCTCATTCTCAGCCATGTTTACTTCTTCTCCTTTGCTTAAAATCTCTATTTCAATTTCAATTTTGTCAGCATGGTTATTTAAAATAGAGTAGAATTCAGAGATCTCCTTCCGTGCATTTATAATACTGCAATAAAAAGAAATAAACAATTAAAAATAATCTTATATACAATTATACACAAAAATAAAAAGAATGAATGTAACTAATCTTAAAGAAATCAGTTTGGAACCATTCCCTCGCAACAACACCAAAAATATGATGGTTCAAATTATAATTCCTCGCAAGTGTATGGATGTATAGTAATATAGTATGCAATGCAAGGTTCGATCCCACAGAGAATGACAAACCAAATTAATTAATCTTAGTTACTAAGTATAAAACTAAAAAGACTTGAAATAATATTTGGTATAATTTTCAAACCAAATTAATTAATCTTAGTTACTAAGTATAAAACTAAAAAGACTTGAAATAAGATTTGGTATAATTTTCAAAAACTTAATAAAATAAAAATAAATAAATAACTAAAGATAATGTAGAGAGATTAATGAAAAACCAAATTAATTAATCTTAGTTACTAAGTATAAAACAAAAAAGACTTGAAATAAGATTTGGTATAATTTTCAAAAACTTAATAAAATAAAAATAAATAAATAACTAAAGATAATGTAGAGAGATTAACAAGATGAAGAAGTCTAGGGATCCAATTTCACCATAAGATGATAACTCTTTGCTATTGGAATGTTGGATTTAATGCCTTACTTGTGTTCATTCTTTCAAAAGTAAGATTATTACCATTAGGTGTGCAGGTTTAAATCAAGTGCTTTCACTCGTTCCAATTACCTATGGTGCATTGTATAATTGAGATGAAAACCCATTAAGTTCAAGAACATAACAACCAAAATGGAATGGTTTAGCATATGGTGTGTACCTTAACCATGCTTTGATAAATAATGAACTCATAATATCGGTGATCAAGCAAAAAAATAAATTAAATCATTGTAAACAATATCATGAATGAAACAAGATCATCTAGCATTAATAATATCCAACAATTCATAATAAAGAGTATCGAAAAGGGCTACATTTTCACCTTAGAAAAAGGGATTTAGTTCGTAAGAGAAAATAAAACAACTCTCTAAGATAGAATGATAACAATAAAAAACATCTTCTCTCTTTCTTCTTTCTTATTTGCAATCCCTTTTTCTTCTCCACAAGAAATCTCTCAAAAAAGGGCTCTAAACCTTAAGGAAAAACCACAAAAATTAGAAGTGGGAGGAAACCTGAAAAACCCTAAATTTTTGCTTAAATACCCAAAAAATACCCAACTGTGAAAAAATTCTACAGAATAGGCCCACTTTTGGCATCGATGGCGCCGGCCTGCTGCCTAGCATGGTGGCTTGGTTTTGGCGCTAGCAGTGCCTGGTGGGGCTAGTGGCACAGGCTGGCTGCCTTAGTCCATTTTGCTTCGTTTGCTCCTTTACAGCTGCTTTCTTCTCCATCCCTTGTGCTTCTTATTTTCCTTTTTTTCCATCTCCAAGGCTCCTATAAATTCCAAAAAATAAGCATTAAATTCATCTAAAAGAGACACAGATTTGCAAATAAATATGCTTAAACATTGTAATATATGTGTATGAAATTCACTCATCAGTATATTTACTATCCCTTGCATTACGGGTAATACTAGACTTGAAAAGGCCATCTTAGATTTAGGAGCTTCCATTAATGTCATGCTTTATTCTTTATATGCTTCTTTAAAACTAGAACCTTTGAATAAAAATAGTGTTGTGATTCAATTGGCTGATTAATCCAATAACTATCACAAAGGTGTAGTTGAGGATGTTCTTGTGCAAGTGAATGATTTGGTTTCCCTGCTGATTTTTATGCGCTAGATATGGAGAATAATGATCAAACTACTCCTCTTCTATTAGAAAGACCATTCCTAAAGACAATAGAGACTAAGATAGATGTTCATAGTGGCACACTTACCATGGAATTTGATGGTAAGATTGTTAAGTTTAGTATTTATGATGCCATGAAATATCCTAATGATGATAAGCCTATTTATTCAATTGGTGTGATTGATTCTTGTGCATAGGAAGTTTTTGAACTCAATAGAGTAAACATCTTGAAAAGGAGAATGAGGTTTTACCCTTAAATGATGAATTGCCTATTGTAATGTTGGAGGGTTTTCCAAAGCCATAAGAATTAGATAATGATCCTTACATTGAGTTACCAATTTCTAACAAGAGCCTTGTACCCTCTATTTTGTAGGCCTCTATTTCATATTTGAAGCCTCTTCCTAGTCATCTCAAGTATGCATTCCTTGGAGATGGAAAAACCTTACCAATGATCATCTCCAATAAACTCAGAGCACTGCAAGAAGAGAAACTTGTGCAAGTTCTTAAGAAGTATAAGAGGACTATTGGTTGGATAGGTGCAAATATCAAAGGAATTAGTCGACCCATGCATACTTCATTATTTTCAATTTGTATTTGCTCTGGATTGCAAGGGGAAGCATTGAATCAATTAAATGATAATAAACAAAAGCATTATTTTAGTTACAACCCAAGGGGAGTTTGTGTTTCTTTTTCTTATTTTCTTCCTATTTTTGCATTTCTATTTTGGTTGTTTTTGCATCTTCTTTGCATTTGATCTTACATTGGGGACAATGTAAGTTTTAAGTGTGGGGGAGGAGATTTAGGTCATACATTTTATAATTAGTAATGAGCAAGATTCAATTAAGCTTGAAAAATTTATAACATGATTAAATAAGTAATATTCTAATTTATAATTTCTTAGTCTAGTTATTTTCTTTGAGAATGGTGATGACTAAATTTCATAAACAAAAGATGGTAAGATTTTAAGCCTTTAGATTGACACATCCATATCAGTCTCATTCTTTCTTTTTCATGAGAGATATTCTTCCATGGATCCATTTTTCCATAACTTGCCTTGATTCTTTTTGAGATTACATTGATACATGCATGCATGAACATGATTAAGGTCATCTTTGTTATAAGCTACGTGAGCCAAATAGCCTACCCTGTGAAATTTATAAACTTTTAATGTAAACCCATGTTACAAGCTTAAAACCTAGAAAAATAATGTCTTTACCCAAGCCATGGAGCTAGCAGAGCATTATTCATCATTATGATATGCATGAGCATATAATAAATAAGTTTGGTGGTGTCCAAATTTGTGGTATGGCCATGAGTGGTGAAATGGAACATGTTTATATTCTCAAATTGAGAGATCTTAAAAAAATTCTGAGAAAAGTGTTCTTTCTATACATCATATATAAAAGGAAAGAGATTGCCGAAAGGAAAGGTGCTGAAAGGAAATGAGTGGTTTTACATGTCTTACGTATTTAAACTTGAGTTGATTTAATTGTGATTCACTAGTTTTGATGGCTTTTGAGCTACATATTAAAATATTTCCCACCTTGTACCTAAACCTTGTTACAACCTTTGAAAAGTTCTTATGATTTATGTTATGCATGTGGTCTTGGTGTGAAGAATATAAAGATATGCAAGACTATGATAGATCATTTCTAGTGAAAAGAATTTGTGTGAAACACATATCCTTCAAACACATGAGAGTAGAGTGTTTATTTCTGTGAGGGTCTACGTGTTTGATTTATTACATTATCAGAAGAAAATGCTTACTAAGTGATTGTAAGTAACTTGTTTATGAATGATTTGTTGATAACATGTTATGAGTTTTGAAGAGTTTGGTTATTCTTTATTTATGATAATTGCAACCTTCATGTTCTTTTTGGGTGAGTGAATTTGAGCCCAAGGATGAGCAAAAGTTAAGTCTGGGGGAATTCGATAAGAATGTAAAATATCATATTTTATTCTCTTAATACTTATTCTTTTACACTTATTTGATGCCTAAAGGAATTCACTATTCTTATATTTTGAGTTAGGACACAAATGGAGTTATTATGAGCAAAATAAAGCTAATTGGATGATTTTGGACAGCTTCAATATCATTTTAAGGCCATTTTTGGTACACATTAAGACTAATTCAACAAACATTTTAAACATAGAAGTTTTATCCCTTGATGTTAAATGTCCAAAATGTCAAGAATAATAGGATTTGGAGATCAAATGTGAAATTTATGTCTAAAAACTGCAACTATCTCAGACTTTAGACCTGTTAAATATGACACTCGGCATCACTTGTAGCCAATTTCTAACATAGATGGAGGTATATTCAAGAGATGTGGAAACATGGAAGTTGTATAATTTGAACTTATATTTCCAATGAATTAAGAATCATATAATTCAAATATCATATGAGAAAGATATAGCCAAAAAAGTGAACCTTTCTCTGGTGAATAGTCAATTGGTAAGTGGCATTTGGACTAAAATTTGGTGTCGCGATGCTAGTGATAGTGCGAAAGTGATTTATTTTTAGTAGTTTTTTATTATTTTGAGAAAGGGGAGTTTAGGGAACCGTATGTCTATGTAAAATAACCTAAATTTTGGTTATTTAAGGAAGGAAAAATCTAGGAAAGATTACTTTTTGCATAGGGAATTCATCTCTCTCTTTTGTCTTCTCTATTTTTTTTTGCTTTGTGTCTTCATGGCTCTGCATGTCTAATTTTTTACACTTGTACAAGGAAAACTGAAGCCTTAAAATCAATATACTGTGAGATCTATATAGTTTTCAATGTTCAATTTAGGCTTTGAGTATTGAATGTTCTTTTGTGCTTTATCTTCTTGATTATTGCATTTAATTACTAAGAGGCCTACTAGTTTATTATTCATTGCAATCTAATACTTAGATATCAAATCCATAATTGTTTAATCTCTTTAATTTGTGAAATAACTATAATTTAATGATTTGTTACATTAGCATTTATTAAATCTTAGGAATAATATTCGACTAAATTAAATGCAACTGCTTGTTCTAACTTCTCCAATCTCTATAGATCTTAAAGCTACTATTAGATTAAACCTTCAACACTTGTCTTGGGTTGTTTAGTCATTAGAGTTAATTGGATCACTTATTTCTAATTAACTATGGTGAAGGAGAGATAGGAAAAATAGGTCTAATGGTGAATATTCAATGTGTGAATTATTTATATCTGTATCAATGATCAATTATGAGATTCTGATGGTGGACGTTAACTTGGACCAAGGTTTGCTTCTTTGATTGATATTGATATTTAAATTTGAGTTATTTATGAATTAATTGCTCAAATCCCCCTTTTCTTATTCATATCGTATAAAACTAGGCTAGATACTCTTCGTAGGATCAACCCTTACTTGCACTACTACAAGTAATTTAAGAGTTCTTCCTATTGCTAGAAAAGGTCAAACTAAGATAAGTAGTACCTCATGATCTTCCTCCATGTCAAGAACTATAAAATCTACAGGAAAGATAAACTTGTCAACTTTTACCAAAACAACTTCCAGAATACCTCTTAGATGTTTAATTGTGTGGTCAATTAGGTGAAGTGATACCATGGTTGCTTTCACCTCTTCCATTCCTAATTTCCTAAAAATAGAGAAAGGCATTAAATTAACACTTGCACCCAAATCACATAATGTCTTTTCAAAATAAGAATCACCAATAGTGCAAGGAATTGTAAAATTCCTTGGATCTTTTAGCTTGGGTGGTAGTTTATTCTGCAAGATGGATGATCACTCTTAGTTGAACTCTAAAATCTCCTTCGAGAATTTTGCATAATTAGGTATCTGTGCTAAGGCATCTGCAAAAGGAATGTTAATATGCAAATTTTTAAATACATCAAGAAATTTGAAAAATTGCTCATCTATTTTGTGCTACTTGGGTCTTTGTGGAAATGGAATTAGAGGCACATATGGCTTGGAATTATTTGGAAAAAGTTTGCACTTTCCTACCTCTTGTTGTTATTCAGTAGGTTCCTCTTGTTTTTATTTGGAAGCCTCTTATTCAACATCTTCTTCTCCCACTTGCTTGCCACTTCTTAAGGTTATAGCCTTCACTTTTTCAATTGAGTTTTTTTCCATGTTGCTAGGCAAAAAACCTTGTTCTCTTCCTAACAACATATTGGCTAATTGATCTACTTACATTTCCAAATTTCTAATTGACACCTCTTGATTTTGGATTGATGCCTCTTGGTTTTTGATGTCTCATATCTGTGCTATTCATGAAGTCTTGAGTGTTACTAGTAGGTTTGGTTACTATATCTCCTAGATTGGACTTTTTCTTTACTGGTTGCTTGAATCTTGGTAGTGGTCTTATTGCATTTTGATTACTCCATGAAAAATTAGGATGATTGCACTACCCTAGGTTGTTAGTGTTAGAGTAGGGTTTTTTTGTTGTCTGTTAAAATTTTCAACAAAGTTAGCATTTTCACTAGGCTGTGCAAAGGTGTTACCTACCTAACATTCCATGCTAGCATGTTCTCCTCCATAGAATTCACATGTCACTCTTTGAAGTTTCATGACTAAAGCATTCGTGTCGTCTATCTTTCAATTAAGTGCTTTAAACTATATGGTAAGTGCAGTGAGAGCGTTGACTTCATGCAATCCAAAAGGTCTTCGCATTGGTAACCTCTCAGTAGGCTACTGATAACTGTTTGATGTCATTTCCTCCAATAATTCATAAGATTATTTTGGCATTTTATTATTTAATGATCCCCCTACAGTTACATCAATCATAGAACAAAAATTTGCACTAGACCCATTGTAAAAAGTTTGTACCTATATCCATATGGGTAGTCCATGATGTGGACATCTCCTTAGCAACTTCTGCAATCTTTCCCATGCCTCATATAATGATTCATTATTCATCCCCATAAATTTGTAATATCATTATGCATTTTTGCAAATTTTTCATGAGGGAAAAGCTTACTAAGGAATTTCTGGGCCATAGCATCCCACATAATGATGGATCCGGCAGGAAGAGAAAAAAGCCAACTTTTAACCTTATCTTTAAAAGAAAATGGAAATAATCTCACCCTAATTGGATTTTCAAAGACCCCCTTATATTTAATGGTGTCATAGATCTTAAGAAAAGCATCAATATGGCTATTGTGATCATCACTTGGTAGCTCGCCAAATTGCATCAATTGTTGAATTATATGAATGCGTGATGGCTTGATCTTAAAATTGTCTGTTTGAATTATCAGTCTCCTGATGCTTGATGTGTTTCCCTAAACTATTGGTGTAGCATTATCTCTCAAGAGCCTATGTGGATTTTCAACCTCAGCAGCTTCCTCCATCTTTTTCAATACTTCCTTTGTTCTCTCACTCGTCTTTTAAATGTATGATTGATTTTTGGGTCAAATTTAGTGAGATTCCCTCATTGACTTTGTATCATATACCAATTTACTCTCTAAAAAAAAGAAACTAACAAAGTTGACTTAAATTTAGAATTTATCCAATATCAATATTAATTAGTATTAAAGAAACTAAACTCAAGGATCAAACTTAACATACAAACTAGAAACTAAACAAAAAAAAAAACAAAACTAATACCAACCTCGATTGTTATTGATATTAGTGTGTAATTTCACTAACTCTCCAGCAACGGTGCCAAAAAGTTGTTGAGTCATGCTAGTATACATGGTCACAAGTAATATAGATATGATGAGTTGAGTATTGTCCCACAAGGAGTTGTTTTACTATCACACTAAGTACCAAAATTGTATTAGATTTGTATGATTTAATCACTTGATTTCAAAAGATGCTAAAAAGACTAAATCTAAACAACACAATGAAACTATCTAGGAAACACTTTAAGAGAGCAAGTGAGGAAAATCAACAGGACAGATATCTAGGACAATAACTTCACATGCCCAAATAGCTTATTTTGAGTAAGATTTGAAGCAATAATTGTAAAGACGTCTTTCAAAAATAAAGGGGACATTTTTGCTATCACTTTAATATTTTATAATTATAACACCCCAATTTTAGGGCACTACCAAATTACAATTGAAAGAAGAATCTCACATAGAGCCTCCTCTAAATTTCTGATTTCATACCTATATAATCATTTTCACATAACCTTATACATCCATTAACATGATTATACATAATAATACACACCCACACATTGCCCAGAATCGCAAGTCGGATTGTGATAGCAATTGATAATACTAATATACACAAACATTACCCTATTATGACATGCTAGTGCAATTAATTTATACATGCCTTATATACAAAAAGTTTGAATCTTTTAAATTTACAACTGATACACATTATACAAATATTCAAAAATTTGAGATTCTAACATCCCAATCCACTAAACTAGGATGAGGGTCATAGTCTATCCCTGGTCTTGAGCTCTAACCCTATGTTAGGCTCCATCTTATAACTTGTTAACTAAAAATTATAAGTAAAATGGGGTGAGTTTGGGCAAATTTAGTAAGTATGTAAAGCGATAAACAGTAATAATGAAGTCATTCGAAGATTATAATCAATCAAATTTTTATGCAGTTGTATACCATGCAATGTCCACATACCCATGGTGCACATGCCATCATAAATCATACTCATACACAATTTCATTGTCTATTAACTCATTCTGAAACTCAAGTCTCATATACTACCCTATCATGAAGGTAATTTCATCTACATGCATTCATTGTCATCATATCATTACCAAGGCTAGCCTTTTCATCAAGACATTGTCATCCATATACATTTTTCATTATTATGTCATTACCAGATCCAGCATTATCGTCAAGGCATCCTCAATCATGTACATTCATTATTTTCATATTTATCAGATGTGAAGCACAACGTATTTCCCCTCTTCGATGTGAAATTGATACATCTCCATAATCCTGGCTACAAATGTTGCCAAGTCTGAGACACCTTTGTTACTGCAATCCAAGGTACCTCACCTTTACTGCAACACAAGGATCATAGGTTCACCACCCATATCTACTAAGAGAATCATGTATTTTACAAATTACAAGGTATCACTACTCAATTTTACAAATCAGGGATTTCACAGGCATCACATCATTTTCGTGCCATAAAAGGCTCCTACCACTAAAGGCTAATGTCGATAAGGGATCATGCTACCAAAGGTTCATGCCACAAAAGGCTCATGCCAACAAAGGCTCATCTACACCCCATGAGTTTCATATTAGATCCATATATGTTTGTGCCACCAAGGAAGGCATCATAGTCATATCATGTTAGTGCCACTTAGTCAGTATCAAGTGTACATCATGTTGGTGCCACCTAGGCACTATTATGTCCATATCATATCCCCACACAAATTTCATTTATGATAATCTATTTTCTCCATTTCAAAGTCTCTAAGAAATGCCCAAATAAGTCACCCCAAGAAAAATCACATAAAAATTAACATGTGCACTGTAGCAGCACTAGCGTTGCGACACCATTCTACTGCCTGCCAGACAAGTGGTTTTCCTAAAGTGGTGCTGTGGTGCTAGTTTGGGCACCACAGTGCCCAAATTGCTGCCTCTTTTTGTTCTATGTTTTTTTTCGCTACTTGACTCTATTTCAACTATTCCAATTTCCTAACCACAATCATGCCCGTATTCTCTTAATTCTCCTCCATTCAAATATCCTCACATATCATATGATTCAACCATACCAATTATAATTCCTAATTCCTAATAGCATGTAATGTAATGTTATGCAATATAATGTCAAAGCAATGAACACACATGACAGTATTCCATTTCAAATTCAAATACATGATAATGCATAATCTCATCATTTTCATTATGAAGCAATATCATAAACATCATTCAAAACACGGTGCCCATATTCCAAACCATGGGATATACTATATCCCTTGCAAAATCATGTGATGCACTTTATCTCTTACAAAATCATAGAAACATATATAAATGAATTCAATTTCAAACTAAACACATGGGAAGACATAAATTCGATCAATATTATTATATATTATTTTGATGATAACAAAACTTGTAAGAAGTTTGTGTGCTTAAATCTCTAAACAACCATATATGTGAGTATGAATTGATAAACATTAATGATTAATTATTCAAATATACATTCTTACTTTATGGTGTGTGTAATTATTCTGCATAAATTTGTGAAATCATACTAAGCACCATAATTTTTTAAGCCTTCACATTATGCACTTAATATAGATGTATATTATCCTTGCTCTATAATATGATTAAAGCATATGAGAATAAAATAAATTATGTTGATGAATCTAAAAGCTAATGATGTAGCAAGTGCGGAAAAGTTCAAGTGCAGGATCATGATCTATAATAAACTACCACAATTATCTAGTACTTTCCAAAGGAGCTGAATTGATGAAGATCATAATAGAAGAAGAAGAAAAAGAAAGCTTAAGATAAGCAAGGTTGCATTGTCTAAAAGAAGACTTCCACGAGTAAACACAATAGAAGAAAATAAGGCTTCAAAGATGTGCCACAATGAGCTTGCATTGTCTGTTAACCATAACGAGAAATTTCAACAGATAAATGCAAGATAAAAGCAGTTAAAGACAAAGTCATGGTCGAAAAGCATAAAATTGTTTGAGAAACTCAAACTATCTACACCGACCAGATAAATCTTGTCTAAGAAAAAAAATGAAGATGAAGGTCCATTAAATACTCAGACAAAGGAAGAAAGAAGAGATTGCCACCTAGACAATCATACATAAAGAGAAGAAAACTTTGTTTGATCAATAAAGTTAGAAGAATGGATTCATTTGAGGACAAAAAGGCAATATGAATAGATAAGGGAGTGCAACTTTAGCTAAGTTAAGACTAACAAATGAAGATTGAAGAAAGAAAGAAGTTATAAGAACAAACCCCTTCTATTGCTCAAGAAATGCAAAACAATTGAAGAACTTCACTTCATCTATAGATCAAAAGTTTGTTTGTTAGTTACAAAAAACAAAGCATTAGCTAAAGCAGAAGATGAAGTAGAAGCTGCATAATGAGCATAGACCAAGCTAAATAGACAAAGAGCTGCTTGGACCAAAAATGGACTTCAACAGACAAAGGCACCATCGTCTACAACTTACAATAGACTAACCCATGCGATGTGCAAAGTAATCCATCCAAGACAAAGCAAAATATAGTTTGCCTATTTCTTACATTAGATGAATACTACACTTCATCTATTAGAGCAAGATAAAGCAAGCTTCGTCTACCACCTCCAACAGACAAATGAAGAAGAAAGGAAGAACATCACACTTCATCTGTTCATATAGACAAAGGAGAGTTTGTCATTTGATTAGTTCGACTTCATCTGTGCTACTCAGAATTCATCTGCTACTTGCAATAGATAAAGTTTAGTCACAAAAGATCAACTGAAAGACAAATCTATGGAAGAATCCGTCTACAACTTATGATAGACAAATGTAGACAGATAGAGGTCGTGACTTGTTAGAGGAAAATTGATTCATGTGACTTCCATCCAAATGGCATTTGCACTCATGCTGTCATTGTGAAGACTTATTTCAGTCACCATTTCTAGCAACAAGTAGCAATGCAGGGTTTTTAAGCTATGACAAGTCAAACAGGGAACACCTTTTAACACACCTCATCTTCCTCTCTGAATAGCGATGCAGCAGCTCGAGACGAAATAGAAAGACCTCGATTTCAATGGCAAAAAACTCAAACTATCTTATTCATTCAATGTTGCTACTATTTTTGCATTCAACGGAACTCATCTTCTCCAATGATCAAAAATATGAAGAAAATATTTGAGGAGAAAAGGTGGGACAATTCAAAGGAGGTGAAGGAATACATTTCAAATAAGCTTAGCCTTATGCAAATCCTTCCACCCATGGCCAAGAGCTTAAACTATCATCTATCTTTCATGAGCTTCAATCTGCATATCTATATCGCCATTGTTTTTATACTATGGGAAGATTACATTGAGCTATAAAGGGATCACATCTTTCCCTAAGCCTAAGAGAAACACTATGTAAAAGTATATAAGTTTTCTGGTAAACTTGACACTAGAGAGCTGTTGGTGAGCTCTAAGAAGCCAACAAGTTTGCTGGTGATCTTTGAAACCAATGAGTTTATGGTGAGCTCAAGAAAACTATATTGTATGAGTTGTTGGTGACCTCTAGAAAACCAACAAGTTTGTTGATGATCTTTAAAACCAATGAGTTTCCTGATGAGCTCATGAAAACTATAAGAGTGCTAGGAGCACTATGTATTTTCATCATATGAGATATAGTGAAACCCAAAGCGCAATGAGTATGTGCTCTTGGAAGAATAGATGTATAGACGGGGTCCTAAACCATTATAAAAATCGTCTTGTCTGTGTGCATGTGTTTACTCATATGTTTTATTCGTCATACATTTTATTATTTTTATTATTCACCTTACATCACACCACACACAAGCACGAAAAGAGGAAAATGATTCAATAGGGGTTTAATTGATTAATTTTTTATTTACCCAATTCACCCATCCCTTCTTGGGTTAAGTCATCCTATAGGAACCAACAAATTCATCATTCCAAATCAAACTCAATAAAATAAATATCATATGAAAAGTGGTGCCACTATACAACATCATGGGGTATTCGCTATCCCTATCAAGTTTCACATCCACAACCATATAAATGTATGTATGGTTAAAGTGTTAGTATAAATGCATAGTTTCGATGACAAACAAAACTTGATTAAAGATTATGTACTAATGGTGATTTCCAAGTATTTAGCATGCAAAAACAAGTTGCAGACCTCATAGACAAATGAACATAGAGAAGATATTCCAAGGCAAAATCTATCTGACTAAAAAGACTTGGGCTAGTATAAAAGTAAAAGAAGAAGTAATGCTATAGACAAAGCTCAGATGAATAGAAATCAACTAAGTTCCATTTGTCTATAAAACTGTAGATCATATCTGATGAATGCAAAGTGGCGTGCATATAATAGACTTCGTCTATCATAAGTGCGCCACAGTCAAGCAAATGTTCGTCTGTTAAAAATAGACAAATGCAGAGAAGTGAAGTTCACCTTGTAGAGCAGTGAAGTTCGTCTGGTGGAGCAATGGTTGTTGTCTGTACATCTAAACTCATCTACTACCTGCAATAGATAATTCAACAGACAAAAGGATAATTTGTTAGCGCTTCAAAAATTTATCTATTACTTACAATAGACAATTCAATAGATAAAGTACTAAAGAAACAAGTCATCTGTGCTCCTACAGTTCAACAGACAATCCACAAGATGAAGCGCTGGAAAGACAATTCGTTTGTGCTTGTAAAATTTGTCTATTACTTAAAACAGACAAACCAAATAGACGAAGTGATGAAGTGATGATGCGTCTATACCACCATAATTCATTTGCTACTTTGTCTGATGAACGATTGGATAGATACTTTGTTTATCATAAGTAAAGACATGCAATGAACAAGCTGAATCATTGGTCTTCATCTAGCATTAATGACGCCCTTTCTATATTGATAAAAAAATCAGCCATTGCAGCAACTCTTTGATTTATACTTCTTAAGAATCTAGAAATCATCTTCTTCAAGGTTAGCAGTGTAGGCAGTTAAATAGATGAGGATTAAGTAGAACTCAGAGAATTCAAATATACACCACTAATGGCTTGAATTCAAAGTAGTTATAAATGAAACTTCACTAAAATAAGAAGAACAACCAAGTACTGAAGAAAATATTCAGTACCCTCTTGAGATCATTTATTGAATTGAGCTAAAACCTTTTACATTTTTCAAGAGTTGAGAGCCTTGCATTCAAACATTACTCAACTTTCTTTGAAGGCTCCCAACTACCTTTTGGGAAGATCATTTACTTTTGCATTCAATCTTCAGTAATCTTCCCTTATGCATATTAAGAAATATTTGTGCTTTAACTTTTAGTATTCATTTATTGTAATTTCCTTGAACTAGTGGTTGAAACTAGACTCAAGAAGAGTTGTGATTGTTTGAGTGCAAACAAGAGCTATTCAAGGCCCCTAGAGTTGGAATCTAGAAGAGTGCTAGGAGCACTATGATTATGCCCTTTAGAGCTGGAATCTAGAAGAGTGCTGGGAGCACTGTGATTACGTCCCCTAGATTTAGAATCTAGAAGAGTGTTGGGAATACTATAGATACGTCCCGTAGAGCTAGAATCTAGAAGAATGCAGGGTGCACTTATTCTATTTCTACTATTAACGATAATGGAACCCAAGACACTAAGGGAAGAATGGGGTAGAGTGTTTATTCGAACCACTATAAAAATCCTTGTGTCTTATTTACCTGGGCATTGATTCAGTGATTTGATTGATTGCTAGAGAGATGTTTAATCTTAAAGGAGTTTAGCAAATTTTTAAGTACCCAATTCACCCCTCCCCTCTTGGATTTTTTCCTAAGCTACAAGACCAAAAGAAAGAAACCTACTTACCTTCATGGAGACAATTTCACACTCCTTATTTTCCAACTCAACTACTTAACCACAACTAAATCCAATGAATCCCACGCATATAACATGTGACCCAAATGAAATTCATACATGTTTAAACAAGAGACCTAACTTAGTTTCATACTAATTCATCTAATCCTTTTCAGGATATATCCTTATCCCATTACACATGTATAATACCTTATCACATACCTAATTAGTGGACAATTAGGGTTGTGGTAAACTCAATTACACTTTGCTTTTCATAGTGTCATTTTATCAAACACTTAACATGCCTTTCATAGTGTCATTTCATCAAATACTTAATATATGTTATTTAGATTATCAATTTCCAGCTACGTGCAATATGTGGAATACATTCCTAATAATATAAAAGTAAGATTTAACATGATTACCATCAAAATTAACCTTGCTAACTAATCCATCATGCCCTAAAACTCATGAATTCTCTTCCTAACCCACTTATTCACTAAATACCCTGCACAAGGCTAAAATGTGACTATCTAGTTCATGGAGAACCCTCCACCATGAGTTTATCGTGGTTAAATTCCACCACTAACACCATAATTAAACATCCTACTCAATTTCACATGAAAATACAAGGATGTCTCATTCAAATTCAAACCCTAGCCCCATGGATTTGCAGAACAACACCCCCTTTATAATAGAATCACAAATGAACTTAGAAAAAAATACTCACCACTAGGATTCTTCATTGATTCTACTCCCAGATCTTCAATCTCTTCCACCAACTGTACAAGGAGATTTTCATCCCTGGTTCATCAAATTCTATGTGGGAAATTGTTGTGTGAGGTGTTATTACCTCCCCTAAGTAAAATTCCACCTATTTGAGGGAAAAAGGAGGGGATTGGATGGAGGGGAGGAAGTAATGAATTTTCTAGAAATTTTTGTGTTGGTGGAGCATATATAACTGCTGCTACTTTGGTCCTCTAGCATGCATGCTATGCCATGCACATGCAACCTTTCTATAATATTTTTTTAGCAACCTTTTTGAAATAATCCATGTAGCCAAATTCTAATTCACATGTCCTTAATCACCTTTCTCATTTTTACATTAAGTTACACATTTAATTTCTTCCATAATTTTAATAAACTCATATACATAACTTACACAAAATGATTATTTGAGAAATTCTCTTACCTCAAAATTCTGGGGTGTCACATTCCACCCCCCTTACAAAAAGTTTTATCCTTGAAACTTCAGGTGAAGATGTGAGGGTACTTAGTTCACATCATTTATTACAATTTTCATGTTACTTCATTGAATTCATTAAATTTGTACAAGGTGAATGACCTTATTTCTTAGTTACCTTTTCTTTACTGTCCAATATCCGTATCGGTTTCTACACACATATTGTAAGTTTTTCCCCAATTTGGATTTTTTTTTGTTTTCATCATATGAGAGGGACTTGGCCCATATTTCCTTAATAACAATTCATGGAACACATCTTGTATTCCACTCTAGGATGGTGGCAATCCACTCGATATGCCACTTTACTAATTCACTCTACAATCTCAGGTTCAAATTGCCTTTCATGCCAAATCACACTACCTTTCATAGGAGAAACTTTCAAGAATACTTCTTGATTGAGCGACCCAAAATTTCTCTTTATTTTGCCCACGTGTCTATCGTATCTACCATTTCACTATTCCTTTGTGATAGATTCATTCATACTCTTTTGACTAGTATGTAATGGTCCACTTTAATTTGTCTATCCACAATTTCTCGAATACTATCATATCATGTTGTTGCTTGTGGTAAGTCTATAATGAAATCCATAGTAAATCCATCTACTTCCTTTTAGAAAAGTCAATGGGTTGTAATAGGTCACTTGGCTTCTAGTGTTTAACTTTCACCTTTAACATATTAGACACTTAGTCACATGTTAGGCAATATCATTCTTTATGTCATTCCACCAATGTTGTGACTTTATTTCATGGTACATTCTTGTACTTCAGGGGAAATAGTATAGAATGAATAGCGTGCTTCTTCAAGCACCTTCTACCTCACTATAGTTTTCTTAGGAATCATCATCCGATTCCTATATCCTAGAATGCCATCTACACATGATCACCAATATCTGCCATACCATTCCTAGGCTCACTACTCAAAGCATTAGCCACAACATTGGACTTTCTTACATGATAACAATTGTTCAAGTCAAAATTTTCTAACAATTTCAATCGTCACATTTTTCACCATATGAATACTGTTTTCATGTCAAGGTGAAGCAACTGTTGCCAGTGCCAAATCATGAATTGGACAGTTCTGTCTATGTGGCCTTAATTGACGAGAGGCATAGGCTATTACATTCCCATTTTGCATTAACACTCACCCAAGTCCTTTCTTCAAAGCATCATTATGAATCACAAATCCTCCTCATTCGGAAGGTCTTATCAATAGTAATGTTTCCACTAATTGCCTTTTAAACTTCTAAAAGGCTTTCCCATAATGATCAATCGACTCCTACTAGGTCCTTTTATGAGTCAATCTAGTCAGAGGCATACCAGTTGTGGAAAATCTTTCGACAAATTTCTAATAATATTCAACTAATCCAAAGAACTACTAGCCTCTATCATATTATTCGATCTAGGCTAGTTCACCACTACCTCTATCTTGCAAGGATCAACTAAAATGTCATCTCTAGAGATCACATGATCTAAAAAGGCTATACCATTCATCCGGTCACACCTCTTAAGCTTAATATAGAATTCCTCCTCCATTAATTCCTACAATGGCATTGTCAAATAGTTTTTTAGGTTTCTCTCTACTCTCGAATGTCATTAATAAACACAATTACTTGTCTAGATAAAGTTTAAACATCCTATGATGGTTCAAATTATAATTCCTCGTAAGTGTATGAATGTATAATAATATAGTGTGCAATGCAAGGGTCGATCCCACAGAGAATATTCAAACCAACTTAATTAAATTTAGTTACTGAACTATCCTAACCTTAAAAGAATGTATTTATAACTAAGCAAGCTTGGAATAATTTTTAGTATAAGTTCAGAATTTCAAAAATATAATAGAATGAAAGTAAATCAACTAAACTAATGCAGAGAGATTAACAAGATGCAAAAGTCTAGGGATCCGATTTCACCACGAGATGATGCCTCTTTTGCTAATGTAATGTTAGATTCAAAGCCTCACTTGGGTTCATTCTTT
>JAYJMB010028318.1:0-11576 GCA_036873735.1 Pouteria campechiana
GCAAAGAGTAGGAAAAAAATTATATACCCTCTTCTTCCTTGGTAGACTCCCCTCGATAACGAAGATCGAGAGCTTCCAAGAAAGAAATGCCGCCGCTCAGATTATGGGGGCGTACGAAAGAACCCGACTTCTCACATTTTGCCTCGAAATACCGGACTCCTTTCAAGGACCCATCATGCTTCCCGTCATGATTGTCCCAATCAACGCCTACCCAAATGCCGGAATGCCCTTCAACAGGCCCCACGTACCTCACAGTGCCGATTCTGCGAGGATCGCCAGCGAAGTGGACTCTCTGATCGATTCTAAACGGCAATCTCTCATCAGAAAAGATGGGTCCTTCTGCACTTGAAGCAGAGACATGAAGATTCCTAGGGGTATCCGTCATTAGTACAATATTTGAAATGCAGGACGAGATTCGGATTTAGATTATAAGAAGGCCGGATGCGGAGACAGCAGCTTCCAAAGTCTCAGACAGCAGCATCCTTTTCGGTTCGAGAACCGCCGTTTGCCGAAATAAGTGCGTTGGATGCCGTCCGCCAATCTGATGCGCTGGCGAGATCTTAATAGTATTAACCGTAAATGTTTTTATTTTTTTTGGTGAATTTTCTGCTTTCTGCGTTTTCTACAAAATCCAACACTCGCGGAAAGATATTTATGATATAAATATATAAATAACGTTGCGACTATATAAAACTATTACATCCTTTCTATGAATGGCTGCAGAATGATTTTTTTTTTAAACCTTTGTTTGGGAATGGGAAAAGCAGTGGAAAAGGTTTCTTATGTGATTTCTAACCTTAACTATCCGAAAATTTATTTTTTTTTCTTTATTTTTTATATTTATAACTATTATTTTATATTTTTATAAAAATCTAGCAATTTTATTTTCATTGACTCGATTTTTAGTTATTTCCCTTCTATTCATCTACTTTTTCATTTTTTTTTCATCTCTCTCTATTCCTAGATACCAATCCAAGTTATGAACGTTCCTAAGCATGCATTAAATTCATATTTTTCTCTTTTCTCTATGCTGGTTAAAAATATTAAAAGAAATAAGTTGGGAAAAGGAGTTATTCATATTTTTATTTAATCAGTGATTAAATTTTAAAATTTTAAGGGATGAATTTTATTTAATATTAAAAGTTAAGATGAAAAAGACCCAATCCAAGCATGAATGTAAGCCATCCAATGTCCATTAAATTTGAGGTGCTTCATTGGCGAATGCATTTTATTTTGCCCGACGACCCCATATTAAATTTAATCTAATCATAGATAAATTTTATGACCTTACATGAAAATCAATCAATCGAAGTCGGAGCTCGCATTCTAGATGGACTACGTGGTAGCTCCTCTAATATATTTATATGGGGGCAGTCAGGAAAGAAAAAATCTAGAGTGAAGTTGCAAAGCAAAATGTGCGCTTAAGCTTAAAAGTCACTGGATTAATTGAATCTACTAGTTATTTATAAGGTATTGCATTATTGTATATCCACTCTCTGGAATTAGCCAGCGATTGATGTCGCCATGCTGCATCATAATCCCACAATTTGAAGCCTAAGATTCCAAATTCATTTACTGGTCCTGCAACTCCTCCCTATCTACAATTTCTCAAATGCGGCAATCATTAGAGAATTGATTAGTAAGCTTCAACTGCCTTCGGGCAACACAATGCAAACTTCGAGAACCAAATTTTCTATAAATCACAATAGATTTTTAAAATAATATTAAATATCAGTCTTTACAACTGCAATAATGAATTTGTATGTATAAGAAACAAGGGATTGCTTGGATGCAGCACCAAACTGAATTGAAATCATGAATGCGTCGCAGTGGAAACGACCTAATTTTACCTTAACATCTATGCTGATGTTCTGGCTCCAAATTGAAAGAAAATTCACTAGCCAGTTGGGGACATGGACAGAAATTTTACTACAATTTGTAGCTAATTTGATACCACAGATGCCAGTAAGCGACATTAACTTTTGTCACTTACAAAAATCAATGGTTTTGTGCATCCAACTGCAATGTTGAAACTTATTGCCCATATTGAAAACTAAAGCTACTTAAAATTCCAACCATGCCTCCTCATGATCTTGCAATTTTCAAACTTTGAAACCTCCAGCTTCAAAAGTTATAGAATCGATCAAAACCTCAGCCTCCTGCAAGTGTAATCATAAAGGGTGACGAGGAAGCTTTTGTGAGGTTCTTCCTCTGGCAATCTTAGAACTCTCGCAACCCTAGAAAATCCAACGTTGGGCATAAAAACAAGGTTTTTCCCTGTTTCTGGTCTCGGTTCTCGTTTGAAGAGCTTCTGTGGTGAAAATGCCCATTGCATTGCCCAAATAGCCAGAGGGCGCATGTAACATAGTGATCTGTATTGGCCGTCCGTGTTCCAACTCTCTGGAGTTTGAAAAGAATACCTGCTTTTTGAATAGTAGTCAGCTTCTTGTTGCTTGAAAGGACCCCAAAGTCCAATAGATAACCATTGTCTAAGGTAATGAAAAAACTTAAGCTTTGCCTTGAATAATGCTTTTTTTCCAAATTATCACAAGAAACATCCTGAATATGTAACACAACTTTGTGCTACTGAATCCTTTATTTGCTATTAATTTATCATTATCAAAATGTTTACCATGACATGTGATTGTACTCAGCAATTGCTCCAGAGAAGGATGAATGAGGCAAAGTAGGGTAAAGGAACAGCAGGATCTTGGGATTTTTTTCATTTGAAGTTATCAACATTACTAAGCCAAAAATGAAAAACAAATGCAAAAAATTAGGAAAATGAGAACTTCAGAATATTTCCCTAGTGACCGAAAATGCTATAGGCATTTGCATAATTTGGTTAAAAATGGCTGCAATAATAGTGCGGGATAAAGGAATTCAGATTTTGGAATTTGCTTTGCTAAACATTTCAACCAGTAGAAATTCAAGAAATGAATAATGAGAACTCACCCAAGCCCTTCTTGGGACCAGGCTGCTTCATATACACCATGTGCAGTCCTAAATGCAGTGTCCAACATGCCCTCATGAATCATACCAGCGGCAACAGAATACGTGACCCCTGACCAGATCTCTCTTGACTGCATTGCTGTTTCGTCAACACTTCCATCTGGTCGCATACCATTCACTGCCCCAAACTTCCCATCCTTCACCTTTAAAACATTGAAGTTGAAGACTTTTTCAAGTGCAGTTTTTGCTTGAGCTTCATCAACAATTGGCAAAAGACCACACGCTCTAGCATACCTGTAGGTCGTTATGCATCAAATTGCAAGTAACAATACATGCAGTTTCTATGTGCATATAGTTGTTGTTGTAGTCACAAATTATCCCTGATAAATGAAAATAGAAGACAATTCTTTGATGAATAGGAAATTCTCCTCCTACGTGACAGTTTAACAACAGAAAACAAAAAACAGCATAAGAAGAAAAAATAAGAGAAATGCTTTTATCTGAATGGATTTCTTAAAAGAAGAAAAAGAAAAAAAATGAAAAGAAGAAAAGAAAAAGAGTGGGGGCGGGGGAAGACTGCCAATACCTGTGATCAACAAAAATATGGACGGAAAGTGTGAGTGAATAATGAGAATTCATTTCATCTTCTGTTTGGGATAAATGAAAGCAAGCACCTAACCTGTAGATACCAAAGAAGCTGATGCAACATACCATTGTCCAGCTAATTGATCAGCTTGAATAGATGAACTTGAAGGTCCGCCACTATCATCATAATTGAAATAAGAGCCATTCCACAGCTTCTGATACACCATCTTTGCCTTTTGAAACCTAGCCCAAAAGTAGTCTGCAGAAGCCTTGTCACCAACTAGACATGCCATTTCTGAGGCAGCCTGTAAAGCAGCCACCCAAAGACCTCCAGTATATGTACTCACACCACTCACTGACCATGCATCATAAGTTTGATCAGGAAAACCTTCATTCTCAATCATTCCATCCCCATCTTTATCAAACTGTTCCATGTATGCCATTGCCACGTAAACAGAAGGCCACACAGCCTGAGCGAATGATCTATCACCAGTTGCCACCACATCTCTGTAAACTTGGAGGACGAATTTAGGATTCAAATCCTTCCATGTGCTTGTGTTGTAAAGGCTGTAAGCATTTACTTCAAACCATGGATCGTTTTGTCCAAGATCATGAGGAACAGCGCCGAGAACCTTTCTTGGTACCAACTTGCAATCAGATATAATTTCCATTTTTTCAGGATCATGCATCATAACTGCCGCTGCAAAGTCTCTTTGGATGCTTAGCTCAAGTTTTGGGAATAGCATAAGCAATGCAAATGAGGAATAGAAATGGACATCATAAGTGTTCCACATGTGATACTCAAGCCCCTCAAAATACAGGAACTGGCCAATGTTTTCATCTCCTTCTCCAAGTAGTGATGTTCCAAAAGCAGCAATAGACATGTTTGGACTGTATATTTCCTCAAGCGCAGATGCCATCCTGTCAAGGATGTTAACTGCAATATTGTCTTGGAGGAGAATACTGGAAGAGATTTTACTATCCAAGCTGAGCTTTTCGAGGGAGAACTTTCTATCTCCAATGGTTACAAGATTCTGAACCGGTGGCAATCCATCTGCCAAGCAGGAAATTTAAGTCTAGATCCGGTCAACTGAATAAAATAGTTTATAGATCAGAGTGTGATCTATGAGATCTGAATACCTGTCCAAATTGTTCCTCCAGCATTAAGGAAATACAGCTCGTTGAAAAGGGTGATGCGATACCTGTGCAGATCCTTTGTAAGACATCATCATGTCTTCAAGGCAATGAACCGGCATTGGTATGGAAATCTCATACATACCATTCTGGAAGTCTTTCATCCTGCAGAATGGGCCTTTGCCATGCATCAATTTGAGATTCCCAATGGCCATGCTCTACATGTCAAAAGCAAATTTTATAAAATTACAAATAAAACTACACCTTCAAACAACAGACCTCACATCATATACTTATTATTTGCCAAGCAGTGGTAACCAAATTGGAGCATTAGCACTGAATACCAGGTAAACACACTTTGCCTAAAGACAACCATAATGGTGGGGTTAAGATATAACCACAGGGGAAAGAAAAGCTCATACATTTCAAAGCCATAACATTGGTTGGCTTCATGACTTGAAGCAGTTAAAGAGTGATCAAGAAAACAAATTCTTAAAGGATGTTGGTGGCAAGTGGAACATTATAGATTCCTAATTTAAAGTCTGCAGGGTAGATTCCATTGGTGAAACTTGAGATCACAATAATATTTGTTTAAACTTTAAACTAAAAATGAACTGCTTCCCAAGGTGGCTCGTAGAGTGGCATGTTTGGATATTGGGTGTATTTAATCAATTTCCCTGTCATGTCAGAAAATTAGTCCATCAGTAACCTAATTTTAGAGTCTGCAAAGTTAATGTCACCTATATACTTAAAAAAGAGTGTCATTTCAAGGCTCTACTCAGAAGACAATCAGTTTGGCAAACCATGGCTAGTCCACTATATATTTTGGGGAGAAAGTAAAGAAAATTTGTTTTCCCTAGCCTTTGGGGTGGAATAATGTTTAGGAACTATCATACTAGTGCATGACTGAAAGAGGAAGGTCAAAAAAGCTAAGCACCCAAGGCACAAAAAATTGATTTAAGTGATTAACTTCAACCAAAATGTGTGTTGTGCCTGCATGAAGCTCGTCAATGTTGTATATTTGAACTTATATGCAACTTATGGTTCTTCACTTGTTTCAGAGTGAGGACTGCACTTAACCACAGAATTGGCCTAATTGGCAACCAGAAACTAGATTTTCTTAACCCAGAAGCATGAAAATAAGTTTCAAAGGTATGATGTGCATTGTTTATGAAGTGTCTCAGCCGTGTCTTGGGTGGCTGACCATTATAAAAATTCCAACACCAATAGTTTCTTTATCAAAAGCCAAGCCATTCCTGAATCATGTGGGGCAAACCTCATGTTGATTTTGATGCCATTGGTACTGCCCACCTGGATAATAGATGGGCTTCAGCTTCGGGCTGTGAACCTAAATTGATGGGATGATTGGATAAATCCATTCCGACCACCATGCTTAGCACTATCCATTTACCTAAAATACATCATCGTCATCATCACAAGCCATTTTTCCACCTACGTGGGATTATCTACGTGGGTCTTGTTTTGCCACTCCTGTAGATCTTGGGTTATATCTTCAGTATGCCTAAGCCTTGTCATATCTTTCCTAATTACTTCCAGCATATTCTTTTCAGTCTTTCTCTCCTATTGCCTTCTATTTGGATAAATTTATTCCACCTAACTAGTGTAATCTTTAGTTTCCATTTCATATGACCCAACCATCTAAGTCTACTTTCCCTCATTTTATTATCTATTGGTTACCTTTAGTTTATACTTTACACCTAGAATTATTTCATTTCTAATTAAATCTTTTTTTGTTTTACCTCTCATCCACTCAAATCCTCATTTTAACTACATTCATTTTATATATTTGTTGTTCTTTAACTAGCCAACAGTCTACCTCGCAAAGCATAGTTGGTCTTATAGTTATCTTATAAAATATTCCTTTTAATTTAATTGGCACTCAATGATCACATAGGATTCCAGAAATACAACATCATTTCTTTTACCCAACGTGAATTCTGTGTGTAATATCCTCATCAATTTCAAGTAAACCCATTTTAATTAAGAGTTTATGTGGGTCACAAAATTTGAAAATATAGAAAATCATTGCTAAAATATTTTTAAAAATACTCAGATCAATCTACCCAAATATTAAAATGCTATTAAATTTTGTGAAATCATCCATAATGTGAAACAGATTTTTAAAGGCATTGATGTTTGATTACATACTCATCGTACTAATAAGCAACGATGAAATTTTGAATAGTATATGTTCACTCTTAAACAATTTTAATTTTGTGGTTCATTTAAATCTTTTATCAAGATAATTTTAATATCCTAAGTAAATAAGTGGTCATAACTCATAAGTACTATAGTCGGATTTGATTTTATCCAATCATCTATGGTGGGCCTACAACAAAAAGTTTGCACTAAGATTTTGGTGGAAATGTTCTAGTATATCATTACCAATGGGCCTAAAACGAAATGTTGCCGCTAAGATCTTAGTGGAAAGGTTCTAGTATATTATTACCCATGTATGTATATGTGTAAAGAGAGAGAGAGGGAGTAAGAGATGGAGAGGGAAGAAAGAATTGGTGCCTCAAAAAAATTCAGTAGAACCTCACCACTTTCACACACCAATCCAAACCAACCATTATATTTTTTGGATTCCAAAACCCAACCTGATTGAAAACTTAGATGGGCCAAAACTAAATAGGAACACATAAGGTTGGATGAAAACACTGCTTTAATATCAAGCGACATAAGATATTGCATCAAAATATTATCTGATATATTGACTAAATTAATTGTTCAAAGTATGATGGCAAGTTTCAGATTTAACTAAAACATGATGGTGAATGAAAAAAGGCTGGGTTCCACAGAAATTTTTGATAGAATAATTTCCAATTTTAGTATATCTCATGTGTGTATATTCAATATATCCATTTTAAGTCATTTCTTTAACTTTTTATACATTTTCTAGAAAGAAAAAAGTGAGACTCGAGGTGCAGTTGAATGATTGACTTTAATGAAACCTGCCTAGTGGATTTCGGCCAAGGAATATTATCCTTTTTATAAGAGAATATGGCATTTATTTCATCGAGGAGTCACTGGTGGTTTCATTCAGCAACAATTACCAAGAATTGCATCATGCACAAGATTTGCTGCTGCGTCACCCTGTATTCCATAAAATTTTGTATAGCGCCTGCAATTCAATTTTACACATTATCAATAAATGACCCATTTATAATTACTTATTCTTGATCATGAACTGGGCTGCACACCTGTGATAGCTCTTTCCACTAGGAAATTTTATTTCAGGGCAGTCCCATGTCAATGAGAATACAACAGTGCGGATTGCCTGAGCTGGGATAGTCACGGAAGCTGCTACAGCTGCTCCAATAGATGATCCCGGTGGTGATGGCACCATGGCTTGACTGGAATCAAGTCGGTCGAAGGCACCATGCTATTACAATAAAACCAGATGTCAAGCTCTGTAGACATCAACAACGAAAAGGGAGAAGCAGAAACCATATCCTCCTCTAATTTCAATTGAAAAATTTAATTTGTTATGTAAAAACATTCTGACTATGACCTGATGCATTGTCCAATCAAAGGAAAGCTCCACAAAAAGCTACAAGAATATATCAGGAAAAAGCAGGTCTAGCAAATAAGGATGTTTTAGCTTATATTCCTAATAATGTGATTTCCATTTCAAAAAAGCAAATATTGTCATCCATTGATCTACGCAATGCTAGAATCCATCCTGCTATTAATGTGGGTATTTCCAATGGCAGAGTAGGATCAGCAGCTCAAACAAAAGCCATTAAATAAGTAGCTGGCAAATCAAGTTTAGAACCCACTCAATTCCTTACTTCTCTTTAAGTGTAATTTTTATGCTATTGAACGTCCCCATTTTTGGCCTTTAATTATTGCATCTTATAGCTTGCTTTCCCTGTTTGTGCTCATAGATTTCTCGGGTCTTTGATTAGTAATTTGTACTTGTGAGACAATGGTATCATGCAAATGCTTCATAGTGAAAAATGTTGATGGCATGTACCAAAGCCCAAGTAAAATATGAATGTAGATGTCCAGCACAGAGAGGATCATAAAATAAGTGTCAACATGCAGTTTAGATGGAAACCCATATAGATGGGAGAAGAGCAGGATGATAATGAAATTGATGCTGCTTAAGATTCGATTATTGAAAACAAAATAAACATTACCATTATAGAAACAGAAAGAATGCTGCTGAATATATAGATTATTGAATTTTACCATTCCCATAATAGAAATGCAAAGAACGTAGTTCATTCATATTCATCTCAAACTTCTGATTTTCAATTTCAGAATTTAAAGTAGCTATTGACATGAACATCCCCTGCCAAAAAGTCACACCAAAGCCTAAATTCCAAATGTATTTAACACCTACTTGGTGGTCACAGTCAGTGCAAGCATAGCCTCCACTTTGAACCCTATAGATAAACTTCCTTTCCTTTTTCTAACAAAATACAAGTTTCAGTTGAGTGCATTACTTGCTACTTCAGCTGGAGGGATTTTTTTTTGTCAGGTTCTGTTTCCTTGACACTGCCTTCTTTACAGATCCAATATCTTTCAGTAGAATGGATATAAAAGTAAGATAAGACTGTGAATGAAAAAGCAAAAATTGGAGTACAAGTTCTAGTGATAGAATGTCAAATGTAAGAGCATGGTGAAATTTTTATGAACTCATATCTGCAAACAAAACAACTTGTCCAATGCATTATTGTGGCTGCTGGCCATGTTGACTTTAAGAACAGCCACCAATCAAGAAACCAAAAAATTTATAAAGCTGACTTCCTTTGTTTCTAAATTACAACCACAAAAACATTCTAAAGCATCAATATTCATCATATTCTTAACCTCATAGGTTAAACATTAAATGTGAGAAATTAATTGGAAAATGAAGGATTGTGTCTACGTCAAATGTGAATAATAGAGAAGCTGAGCATTTGTCTAATTAGTGGCAATCTGAAGCATACAACATCATGGTGTTATAAGTAAGAGATAATGATGGCCTATACAGAAGAAACAAAGGAATACAAAAATGAAGTAACAGAAACTAAAAACTGAACAAAGGATACATAACATAGCACTGTGCAGCATCAAGTAGAACACAAGGTGCCAGGAAACATGCAAACATGAACAAGTCCTTTAACACCATACCACATCAAAGTACGTGTCACAACCACAACATAATGAGGAAATTTGTTGCCGATAAGAAAGATTGAAGATAAAGGAGTAAATTCTAGCTAACAATGCATAAGAAGTGGCAATGATGCATGTAGAGAACTTGTGTAAATGATTTTCTGTTGCTATGAATCCACAATCACATCAGACTGATGCTTGTCATGAAAATGGAGAATGACTGAATTGCATCTACATAATAAACAGTTGAAAAGCACAGATGGACCAAACCTCTTTAACTTCGTGCCACATCTCTCTTGCTGAGAAACCCTGACAATCCCCAGATATCATGAAACAAGGACATTCAGAAACATGAACATCATGAGTGCCCTGTGCTGCTATTGCAAATGTTACAGGGGATAGTCCCTTTGCAGTCCTGTATGAATGCATGCACTTGCATTAGAAGCATACTGGAACTACAATGTTGCTTCTCAAGAATTGATAAAATGGTCAAGCAGATGACTGAGAAAATTAAATTAAGGGACTTGCTTGTGATGCAAAAGGACTCCACGAACTCCGTCCATTGTCCTGTAATGAGTTACAACCATCCATATTAGCATTTCTACATAAATATAAATTGAAAGAAACTACAATATGTAAATGGAAAGTTCCACACTGATAACCCAAATTAAATCAAAGTACTTAAAAAAGAAAAGAAAGAAAAGGAAAGGAAAGTGAAAGATTAAATTCTTACGCAAAGTTTGAATTGCAGTGGCCACCAGAAAATTCGGAATTCCCACCAACAGAATTCTGCAAGGATAAGTAATATTGAGATGAGAGAGTAAATTGTACTTATCACTCCAATGAAGAAAACAGAATGTAAGTGCTGAAAACCATAAACAAGAATGCATAGTCCACAATGTTCATAGATCGACCATCAGAATGTGCCTAGGACACTAGGGAACTAAGGGAAAATTCACTTCAAAGTTTTGAACTTACAGCCCATGTGAAAAGCAAGGTTGCATCTGCAGAAGTCTTTGCCAAATTGGTTAGCTGGAAAGCAATTTAGTAACATGTTAGCAAACATTGAATCCATACTTTTTGAAAGTATCACAAGTAGTTTCATTGACTTCTTGTACCGTATATGTAAATACTACAACAGGGAAGCTGCTTTCGCGATAATTATGTGGAATAAAAGGAGAAATCTGACGGCAAACTATTTTAAGCTCTGGATCAGGTTCACCTGTTTAAGAAAGGAAAACAATCAAGATCTTCATGAAAGATAAATTATTTGTAGAGTCTGTGAGTTCTCAGGATATCTGACAATTACCATCATACACAGTCCAAGCCCTTGGAAACAAAGCATGATAAGTTGAATGCTGCCCATTCAATTTCCAGTCCCAAGAACCAATCCCTGAACTAGCACTCTCTCTGCATATCCACATGATTTTCAATAATATTCACTATCAAGAGGATATGAAAATCATACTTCTGTTGGGACTGACAAGCCATCAAACAAAATTCCCATAAATATGAAAGTCAGGGCTGATAGCCCAATAAACCAAGAAAAAGAATTGCTCACTTAAAAATCTCAGTGTTTCCTGGTGACAGCACACTTGAATATTTTCTGCCATTGGGACGTGAAACAAATACCTGCCAAAGGAAATGGCACACCATATTAAGAAACAAGAATAATAGTAAAATTCATAAGGGTATTTGCAAAATTGTAAATTAAGCTTCATATTTTGGATATTTGTAAAATAAAACCTCTAAGTTACTAAATGTTACAAAATAGATCC
>JAYJMB010028318.1:18129-37629 GCA_036873735.1 Pouteria campechiana
AGTTATTGCAAAAAATATATCTCAAATTAAGGCTTGAAAATGTATTTTCTATGGAATTCATCACTTATGGACAGGGCATGGATCTATGTGGATTTGTTTTTTTATGGAATTCCATTTCATGGAAAATTCTAACTCCCAAAATTTGATTTGATATATACTTTATATTACAATTCTATTTTTGCCCATTATCTTCTGTATTTTTTATTTTTTTATCATTAAATTTCTTTCCCTTCAATCTTATTCCAACCAAAACCACTCCTCCCCATCCATGATATTTACCCATGTCCTGGCACTTGCGTGTGCGGTTTGATTCGGTGGGCAGGAAATGGAACGTTGCATTTACAGGCAAAAAAATTTATCATTCAAAGTATACTTTGATATGTAATTATCATAAGATGTCTACTTTTTTTACTATTATCTATTATTCAATCTTTATTGTGTATTTATTTTATTTTATTTTCACTTTATGGTCAGCATATTTCCTTTTCCCAGTCCAATCAATCTCACACTTAAACTCCATCTGATATATTAATGTCTAGTGATCCACAGTTAGTTTTTCTTAATTATATATTTGACCGATGACTCATCCAATCATCGGTCAGGATTTAGAGAAGCATCATAGCCAGCAGAGATGTACCTTTGCCACATCTTGAGCGCTCTGTCTCAGCAGCAAACACAATTGCTGGCGGATCGCCATCATGGCTTTGCTTTCTTGATTTTTGCCTTTTCTTCCGTTATTTCTGGGTCCTGATGGCGTTTCCTTTGTTTTCAAGTAGGGTAGGAATCTTTCAAATCTAACAATTTTCCAGCTGCTACTTACCCACATTGATAGCGTCCGTGAAAATTCGGGCAATTGGACTTTTTAATCACTCCATCATGTGGATTACTATTTTGGACCTTGCTTTTACAAGCCGTATTCATTCCAACAAGATAAAATGATTGCAGGTTTCTTGATCTTTACGAGGCCTGACTGACGTGTTTAAATAAATTCCAGGCAGGAGGTGGGTCGATCATCAATATTCAATAATCCATAACTCCACAGCTATGTACTTTCTCAGGCAGTTTTCACTGCAGTTGTTGCGCCTGTTCTCCCATCTAAACCTTTTGAATCATATTCCTGGGAACATATTACACTTTAGGTTAATTTTTCGGGTAAAGTATTTTAAATATTATTTAGTTTCCTAGACATAAAAATATCAAAAATTAAATATTAGGAGCATTTACAAGACATACCAAATCTTTTTACATATGATTATGGTTTTACCAATATTTAAAATATACCTATATTTTACCAAATATATTTCTAAGAATACGAAGAACCATTAGTTTTGAAATTAAAAAATGGCCTGTATAATTTTAGGAGAGTTGTCTGATTTTTTTAGAATGAAATAATTATCCTCTAAAAATACCTATTAGATATAATTGCACCAGCAATAATCTTCAAACATCTATATAATAAAGGATATTTTTACAATTAAAATTGATCTAGGGCTAGAAGTAACTTATATTATATTATATATCATCTAAATCATTAAATATATATTTTTTAATCAAACAAACAAATAATAAAAATTTTATACTCATAAAATTTGGCCATACTAGATTTTTGTGTAATAAATGTATAAATTTATAATTTTTATTTAGAGTTTCGTTTAAATAATGTTTATATTAAATAGGTATATTATATTTAAAATACAATACACGATCATGCCCCGGCATGATGTTTGATCCCACAGCCCTTCACACATTCCCCGTGTGCGTGCTTTTATCCGGCAAATTAGAGGGTGGACGGTTTCTCCCAGCTACCACCAGCACTTCGTCTTTCAAGGACTGCGAGTAACATGAAAAATTTTCAGCAGAGTATTGACCCTGCAGATTTCTCTAGTAGCATCAATCAAATCTAAAGTTCCATAAATAGGAAAAAATTGTTCCACCTTGAATACCTACTGCATTTGCCCATCTTGAATGGATTAACATGGTTCAAAATTCAATTCATGGGTTGCAATTATTTTTAGTACAGTGCTTACAAAAATATTACTACTTAATCTTCCGACTTGACTACACGCATCAAATGGTTCATTTTGCGGACAACATGCGGGCCTATCTACACCTACCTATTTTTTGTCCCGTTTTGCTGCTTTTATTTGGAACTATCATCAACCAATCAAATATGCTTTTTGTGAAAGCATGCGGACCCATCCATACCAACCTTTTTGTTCCGTTTTGCAGATTTAAAAGCCGCTTTTAGAATGTCGGGGTTGTCGAACTAGCGCTCCCCCCGAACAACATGATTGATCATCGACAGTTGTTTGATTTATCAGCTTTTTTATTTTTCCAGTAAAGTTAAATAGCTATTTGGTATTGATGGGGATTCAACCTGGCTAGCATTTCCTGCTTGTCGTGTAAGTAGGGTGTGTTTGAACTTGGAATCTCTATTGCACAGCCAGTATTACACTAGCCTCCCCATCCCAACCATACAAATTAATATCCACTTCACTTTATATCCTTCTCTTTTCAATGATTATACCTCCAATTAAATCGTTAATATCTTTTTAATTATTTGTCCTAGTGTATTCTCTATGATTTATTCATTTATCCTTATTTTTCTAATTATTGAGGGTGTATTTGGTAACAAGGAAAAGAGGGTGAAAGACTTTTCCATTACCTTTTATCATGCCTTTTTTATGATTTGTCATCTTAATTATTCAATGATTTTATTTTTTATTGTTATCTATATTTTTATTTACTATTTTTTATTTTTTATATAACAAACCTATTTATTTTATCTAAGTTTACTATAAAAAATAGTGAAAATTTTTCCACTGTCTTTTCCACATCACAATTTTAGCATAAGACATCACTAAATGGAGCTTAAGGGTATGCTCCATCTGGTAATGGAGAAAAGAGGTGGGAAAAAAGAGATGTGAAAAATAATAGAAAACTGTGATAACTGATATGATTTAGTGGGAGTAATAATTAGTAATTTAAAATTTTAATTGCCTAATAAAATTTTTTATTTTTAATCATTATTTCTTATCGTGTTTTCTAAAAAAACTTAATTATCTTATTTCCAACTATTCTTCTTTTACCACATTACATTACTACATTTTTTCCTTCATTTTTTTATATTCCTTTTTTTAACCTCTTTTCTCTATTCAGAAAAAAAGTGATGTAGTTTTTCAAATAAATGCATAATTATATTTGATTCATCTGTTATTTTATATCTTATTCAACACACTTTCCAATATACCATGTACCTCTATTACATCCAACCGAACACACCCTGGTAACCACAAGTACCGGCTACAATTACGGTTAATGGGAAAAAAATATGTTTTGGTGTGAACTTGAATTTGCATTGGCAATTTAGCGTCCATATGCGGCCTGCGCGGACCAGCTGCTTGGGTTTACCAAGTTCCTAGGGTTCAGACCTTTCTTTTAAAATGAGCATTCGAGTTTTATAAGCCGCTTGTTAAACCGAGTCATTCGAAACCTAGCGCATGTGAAACTTCTGACTCTGCACGTGGCGACATGCCAGAAGAGCACGACTCTGCACGTGGCATAGAACGTCAATGATATGGACGTGCATGGGCGAACATTAATTTGCGCTCGCGTTCGTCACGTCAATACTCATCGGATGGATGCGATTATGACCCGGTTCTAACTCTGCCAATTTGCATGCGCAGGTTAGGGCCATTTTGTTTTGCTTTTTTGGATTCCAGATATACCTGTATCTTGTGCTTATAATTGCAGTTTCATCAGTTTTTGAAAGTATTTATTAAATACCACTATTTATCAAAATATTCATAAAGTAGTTTCGAAAAAGGCTTTTTTAATGTCATCATGTCTAGTGAATATTTCTGAAGAATAATTATTTCACTCCACAGTATTTGGACAGCATCCTTAAAACTATAGAGATGGTTTATTAATTTAGAAGCTAATAATTTTTGACTTTTTTAAAAGTATTCTGATAAAACATAGATATTCTGTGAGTATTTTAAAAATATTAGTAAAATTTAAGTTATAGCTAAAAGGTGTAAGTTTACCTGCAAATTCCATTTTTTGAAATGAGAATAATGAACCAGTGAAGCGACTCGGAATGTTATTGATGGTTTGGATGAACTAATCTGAATCTTACTTTATTTACTATTTCTAAAAGGTGGCACGTGCGATGTACATAAGAATATTGTAAATTTAAGTATGAGATTAATATTGGATGACAGTTGGCATTTTGTGCATGCATACCATCTTTGTAGATATAAACATGTTCTTGGTGAACATTTATTTATATGGTTTCTTTCATAATGGTAAACAATTTATTTATAATCCTGAAATGCTTTTTGCCATTTTTTTCCATTTTCATCTACCTCTGTAAATTATATTTTTTTCATTTCCACCTCTTTTTCTAATTTTTAAGCAGACTCTCAGGTGCATAAAAGAAATACATAATCAACATATCTTGAAGATAGATATGAAAAAAAAAAAACAGGAAAAAACCAGCTTATTGATGGTTTCCTTCGATATGTATATTTCCAAAGAAAAATAAACAAAGAAGAAAACACATAAATGCATGCTATAAAACCAGTTTATTGATGGTTTCCTTCTATTAAACACAAAATTATTAAATCCATGCTCTAATTGATTTGATTTGATGTGATGTGGAAGTGGAACGCATCAAAAAGGTTGGCCTGGGCGGTGTGACAAGCTAGCTGTGATAAAGCAAGGATGGCTATTGTGATTTCTAAGTGGAATTTTTTCCTTGAACGAAGAATGATTATCTAGGCACGCATACTCTTTTAATTCGCCACCCACGATCTCTCAATTTATTTCCAAATCTGGGGATGTTGTTATAAATTGCTGAAAGCCATGCCATCACCATTTTCCCAGCAACACATACTACACATCAGTAAGGGAACGGTATTCCTTCACCTCGTATTTAATCTCGATCGATAATCGAACGTATGGGTAGGATGTCGGAAATGCAATCGGTAAAGATGATTGATTGTGGCTAGGAAGCTGCGAGACGACATGGAGACGCAAAGAGGAATAATTTGTGGACAGACGCGTCCACCCGGGGCGAAGGGGCGTGGGTGAGGGTCCACCTGTACGTTGGATGAAGACTAACGCACGTGGAGGGAAACATTCGGAGATTGATCGGTGGCGTGGAAAAGAGGAGAAATGAAATAGAATAATAAAAATTATTAAAAATAAAGTGAATAAAATTTAAAAATAATTAAAAATATAAATAATAATAAATAATAAAATTATTTATTAAGTACTTAAACTTTCAGAAATAAATTTCCCTCCATATGGTTGCCTTTCCATAGCACCAATCACCCCTAAAGGAAGTGGCGAGGGCCTCTCTTAAGTCGACTTATTTTTGAAAGTCATGGCTTATTTGTTCAAAACAAAGTCCAGCACACAAGATCTTAGTATTTTGAAAGGTGTTTTACTGTTTATTAAAAATCTAATTTCCTAAAAATATTCCTATATTTATTACACAATTCACAAAATATCTCTTTCTTTACATAAAATATTTTTATTTGAAATTCAACCGTCTCAAATTTTTTATATTTATTTGTCAAATAAATATTTGGTAAAATTATTTTATTTAAACTATCTTAAACAATGCTTTATGTATTTATCCTTCTACGACAGCACTTCGGTCTTTTGCTCGTTGTTTTAGCATTTCTACCACAGTTGCATTAAACAGAGCTTAATAATTTCAAGTCGTTTAATCCAGGTATATAAAGCGGGCTTGGTTTATTTGATTTCAACTATTTGTAAAGTTCAGGTGCTCATCGATTATCAACCCATCAGTTTCAAATTTCGGGCCCGTAATAAGCTCAACCTTCTGGAGTAGAGCGTCGGATACTCTACCAAAGGATTCACAAGGCCCGGAATGTGAGGCGGTATCACATCGTACCGACTTAAATTGTTCATAGGTAAATGTATAAATTAAGCGAAAATCGACGTAGACTTATTTCCAATATCATCAATTCCTTCAGTAATTTAATAATTTATTTTAATTATATAGCGCATGGGCTAGAATTAACTCTTGAGGATAGGTTCGTGAGATTGAATTATTTTTAGTTATCAGAAAGAAAAGAAATGAAAGGAAAATGAAGGAAGATATTACGAAGTCAAATAAAAATAAAATATATAGATATTCTGGTGAAAAGATAAAATTTGCTTTCGTTCCCATCAAACCAGCATCACGTGGGCCACTTGTGAGTTTATAGGTCCGAACGGAGCGTGTTCGGTCTTCTTTTCCATCGACAACGAGCTACAGGTGGCAGAAGATCCTCTCCCTCCAACTTCCTTACGGAAAGAGAAATAACATAGAAAGGAAACCGTTGCAGCTCCCTTTTGTATGTAATTTTCCATTCTCTTCAGAAAACTATGGAAGAAACCTCAAATCTTCCTCCTCTTTCCGAAGAAAATCCTCACGAATCGGATGATTTCCCATCGTTTCCTAGGATTCCCGATCGCCCCGCAACTCGGTAAGAATTCGCTCCGTGATTTTTTTTTGTTCTTATTCCAATGCACTATTCCTTCCCTGATTTTCTGCAATGTTGGATTTGAATTTTGTGCCAGTCGCCGTGTTCCATGTTTTCACCTAGCCAACTAATTCGTTATAGTGTCATCGTATACTGTCTTTCATTTCGTTTCGATTTTATTTTCTCTTGATTGAGTTTATAATGGTATGGGAAGGAAAGATCCCTTTTGTCGATGATTCATGAATAGCAATGACAGCTCCGTTCAACACATGATTATGAATGATATTGAGTAGTTCAAACGAAACTGGAATTGAGCGATGGAAGAAATGCGGTTTTCAGTAAATTCTGCGTGGTTGATTCCTCTGTCATATGCCGTTTGTGTTAGAGAATGAAGACACCTCTCTTATGCTTGGGAGTGTTTAGTCAATGGACCACATTAGCGATGATATAAAATGGAAAAAAGAAGGAAGAGAGTGTGGTGTTCATTGAATTGGAGTGAAAGACAAAGCAATCTGCGATTACAGAGTATCATGATTGAATTGGTTGTTCCTCTCAGCACTGTTGAATTCCCTTCAATGAAATTTATGTGAATTCACAAGAAGATAAAAACAGGTTGGTCTCATGACAGTTTCATTCCAAAATGGGTGCTTTGGGTCCCCTCTTAATGCTTATTTGCCTTGCAAGTGATGAAATGAGAAAAGCAAACATTTCAGGACAACTTAACAGCTGCCTGGTTTCTTAAAAGGACTCTGAAAACAAGGAAGAAAATTTAGGTGAAACACGTTCAATGATGCATGTGTAGTAATTTAATAACATTGTTGATTGTTTTGATCTGGTAATATGCCATAAGAAGGAAAGACATAGCTTGTAGCAATGCATGAAGAAGTTGTTACACATGAGAAATCCATAATTTTGTTGAACATGTCCCACAGATGCTTTGCAATAAAAATGCAAACAAGTCGATGAGTTAAATTTTTCATTCGAGAGTTAGTATTCACCTTAGTGATGCAATGGTGGAGCCTAGCATACTGATTTTTTGATGGAATTAAAACCTGACATAGAAGGCATGCTTGAACTTAGGGTCACTATGGAGGAAGTTTCCATTTGAGGTTCGCAGCTGAAGTATGACTATGCTTGATTTATCTGATGCTTATTGGCTAATTGTTAATAAGTAGCTCAAACCAAATAAACAAAGACATTTTGATGTAACTGATCTAAACAGCTTAAAACTAGCAGGAAGAATTTTATGAGTAAATTGAGAATTATGAAACATCCTTAGGGATATTTTGGAATATTGAAATTTTTTATAAGCCAATAAGCACCTCTTCTAGTGCTTATGGCCTATCTTTGAAAATTGATTTATCAGCAGCTTTTACAAACTGCAACAAGCAAGGTTTATATTTTGGTGGGGCTTATTTTTGGAAAATAAGCTATAAGCATTAAGCACTAAAACTGAGTTGAATCAAACATAGCCTATGGCCACTTTCTAGGGACCTTAACAAATCAGAGAAGCATTGGTGTAACTTCACATGACATTGTTTCTAATAGCATAGTTTTCAGCTAGCATTCTGAGATTCCTATGAAATGTTACATGATATTGACCAGTTAAAATAATCTAGATTTAGGATCCATACTTTACTTTCCTTTACAATATGTTTACATTTTCAGCACACTAGTATTTCTACTTTTCTTCCTCCTAATGACCATTCTTTTGGAAGAAGCCAGAAGGTTTGCCATGAATGCTCTGTCATGTTGGACTAAAATAACCTGCTTTCTTTGTGTGACAAAATTGGGATAATCTTACTTCCCATTAATGATTTTGCATGCAGGAGTTCATTACAGAAGTACTCACCACTGGAGTGGACTGGGTACTTTGATCAGGAGGAGGATGTTACAATTCCAGAATCAAATGATGTGAGTAATCATATCGGCTTTTTCAACACTAACTTGATTGGTAAAGGAGAACAAAGTCTTCATGCTTGCCCTTTATTGTTCAGGTCTTTCATGTATACACAGCAGGATCTGAAGGACCAGTTGTATTCTGCCTACATGGGGGAGGTTATTCAGGGTAATCCTACCAATCACCTTACCTTGTAACTTCTGTATAGATAACTACTTGTGTTATTGACTATATCTATATCAGAGTGTGAGAAACTGAGAATAAATTATGAAGCTCAAACTCTATTCATTTTCTTAGATAGATCAAAATTTTCCTTGTATTGATTCTCATCGAACGCTGTTACATCTTGTACAGGGAACCTAGTGTCAAGATATTAAACTTACCTACCCTCTCATTCTTTGAACTGTTTATTCAGCTGATGTCCAAACTATACTCCTAAGATTTTATTTCTCCTGGCCTCTTGCTCTCAAATCATTGTGTTTTACACTCATTCCCACATATCTAGTTAATGAAGTCCTGTTTGCCTGCATGCTTAACAGTGTGAGTTGTCTCAAGATTAACTTGTTTGGGTTCTTATGTTAAACTTGCTGGACAGATTGCCGTTCTGTTTGTTATGTTGGTGTGATTACATATGTTCATGCCTAAGGTCAGTGGTAGTGTGGACAGTGGAACAGTAGTGGAAGTTTTGGTTGCTCAAATTTTTCTATCACTTCTGCATGGTGGTTTTAATCCTCATGGGAATCTTGTGCAAGACAATGATGCATTCCAACCTTGCTTAGAGTATGTGCATTTCAATGGACAGAGACATCAACTCGAGTTATCCTTGGCATCAAGATTTTACTTCCTAACTTGAACCTGATCTCTAGTTGATGGGTTGCTTTAACTTCCCCACTTACTACTATTTTGGGTTTGCCAGTAGTGGCTAAGAGTTCTATGATCTTTGGGCTTTATCTAAAGAGTCTTCTTATCACTCAATTAGGCTAGGTTATGAGCAGTAGAATATTGTTGCTTGTGTGCACTAATGGGTTAGCACCTTCATGGTCATCAACTCATCCATCATAATATAGGTGACCTTCTGCAAGGAGCATGGAGTTGATTACCAGTAGGAGTTTGCTTGATCACTTAGGTCCTATAGGAGATGGTGATCATTGCTAGTAAAAATATTACTGCTGTATGAGACTTAACTTTATGGCTTGCAAGTATCCCAGCAACCTGCTTGATGCTTAGCTACATATTAGCTATTGAGGCCTTTTCATGATTTATAATCTTTTACAATTTCTTTGTTTACATGATTAGGCAGGTAACTAGGAGCTTTCTGAATTATTATTGGATTGTTCTCAATGTACTGGAGAGCCAAAGGAGTGTCTTTTGAATTGGCTGGGCATCTCTTGAAGACTCTTAGTTCTTAGTTTTATCCCATTTGCAGTTATTGTTGCTTCCACATACTATATCTTTTAGAACATATATAGACTTCTACAGACAAGAATAGCTTCATTTGATTTAAAAAAGAATACCGGGTGCATGAAGCTTCCACCAATGCATTCTTGAAGGGAAGAATGCATGCAGCCTTACTACAGTTTCCTGAAGAGGCTGTTTCCACAACACCCCTGGCCATCAAGGATGTGGGTAGTAAGGATCATTGAGTGCCCTCTAACAGTTTACAATTAAATATAATCTTTAGATACAAAAAAATAACTGGTCGTTGTGCATTTATTGCATCAGATATCCTGCAGTTGCAAGATGTTTCATAATAAATCAGTCAAAATTTGTGTAGATTTTTATAGTATTTTATGACATATGGGCATATCAAATAAACGCTTAGGACTCTTTTCTCACTTAACAATTCCATTCTCATCATAGCAACTTTTCATATGGTGATTAGAAAGTGCGGTGATCTTTTCAGGCTTTCATTTGCATTGGCAGCAAGTAAAATCAAGGAGAAAGCTAGGGTGGTAGCCATGGACCTGAGGGGCCATGGGAAGTCATCTACAGATAATGATTTGGATTTATCTATAGAGGTAGGCTTTCTAAGAACTTCCAAGCAGAGTACCAAAAGATGCATCATTTTATGCTTATTCTATGCTGTTTCTTTGAAGCAGTACATCTTTTGTTTCATAGGAATTGTTTCCTTATGAAAAAATGTAATTTGGACCTATCGTTTGCAGACTCTATGCAATGATGTCTTGGCAGTTCTGAAGAAGATGTATGGGGATTCACCACCTGCAATTGTGCTTGTTGGCCACAGGTTCCCTCATCACCATTTTAGCATTGCTGAATTTTTTGTGATGTTTATTGTTGTGGTTAAGATCTCCTGTCAAAATTTTCTTAGTCTATGTTCCATCATTCCACATGGTGTTTTTTGCAGGTAGTTCTCAGTTGTCAGGTTTTGCATGAGTTGCAGAAACATTTACACACTGGTTCTGCAGTTTGTATGCCTGATTTTGCTTGATGACTTCGAAAGTATGCAAATTTGAAGATTGTCCAAATTATGATGCTCCAACATTCAGGCATTTGCTTTGTTGGTTTTGTGTGGATCTAATGGACTAATTATGGCATCCTTTTGGAAATGTAATAAGTTTTAAGTCCATGACATTGTTGAACTACAAGGGTAAACTTTGGAAAACTTAATTGTCAATCAATCTCAAGATTCCCTTGACCTCCATCTCTTCACTTCTTTTACCCTTTGGACTATGAATTAAAGACAACTTCTAGCACTATGGCCAGCTAGAGGAGTGGACCTCCTATTTTCTAGCTAAGGCCCTGGAACCCAACACAACAAATTGAAAGGGAAAATCCTTACCAAGATACATACCTTTGTCTCAAAGATCAAACCACAATATTCTTCACAAGATGATGTGAAAAATAAAACTAAAGGGTTATGGTTTGATATACAACAACCCGCTAGCCTCAGTGCAAGTATTCACTGTGTTCAGTGCTCTTCTTCTACCATAAGGCAAATGTTTGATGATGTGTGGAACAAACACATATTTCTTTACTAGAAAAATAGTTCTCATTCTCAAGGAAACCCTAAGACAGTCCCAACCACCGAAAACATTTAGCTCCTTGAATTTCATAAGAACCATATTGGCTTTACATTAGTCACAAGCACAACCAGTAGCAGAATTACATCATGGGGTGGTCATTTGAAGAGAAAATAAATTTGAAAGCAGATTGATTTTATCACATGCGTGTACCATTTTACACCTGAGAAGTGGACTTTAAAATAAGCAATGGAAATACTCCGGCATGCATACTACTGAGAAATGTTGTAATAAAACCAATGGGTTTTGGATGGACAAAATTCAATCTGATAATTGATTTTAGATTCCAAATTGCAATCAGACTTATGTTATTCAAACCCTCCCTAAAGCCAATATGGATGGTGGGATGCTAGAGGTCTTTGCTTGTCAGGCCTGTGTGACTGCAATCTTCCTTTTATCAACTTTGTGGTATTGACATATCGTCATTGACTTTGTGGTAGCCAAGTTTTTAAGTGTAAAGTGGGTGGGTAGGAATTGATGGGTGTCAGTGCATGAAAACTAAGATCTCGAAAAGAAGTCAAACGCGAGCTTGAGGAGGAGTTAAAAAGTCTTTTTTGGTTTTGTGGGATACCTTATGGGTCTGATTGTGTACACAAAAAGAAATTGTATTCCCCTGTTGCATATAGCATTTTTTGGGTTGATTCAACAATGCAGAATACAAGATTTCTGTCTAATTATTAGTGGTTTTTCTTACACAAATGTTTTGCAAATTACCTTTGAGTGCATAACTCAAGATCGACAAGAATGGCACAACAGGATCCACGTAGCTGCACTTAGGTGGTAAACAGCTTATGATGATGATGTTTTACAAGTTACCTTCATGAACATTTACTACAGTTTCTCAGGAATATCCTCACTTTTACTGTACAGAAAGAAAGGAAGAAAGCTCTAGTTCGTTCATGGATTTTTCATTTGTAAGATTTATGCATTGTGCTGCACTTTGTTGGGTAAAATATAAGATGGCTATGCTGACAATCGAAAGGTCTTGTACAAAAGTGATTGACGGTGACTGATGAATTACATAACCCTTATGCGGTTTTAGCATGCTGTGCTCCAGCTGCATCAAGGTCAGCCTAAGTGGGAACCTGAAATATTAGCCAAGCTTGGAAAGGCCCTAGCTTTGTATTCTATAACAAAACTCATTAAATGTTTGTCGTGCACAAGCCCACCCATTCCAAGACTTGCACGCGTATGTGAATGATGCATAGTCCTTGCATCAGGCATGTTTCTAGACTCTCCATTAACATCTGCTTGGCTTGACTAACCTGAAACAATCATGAAACACAATAATATAGTCTACTGCCACCATGGCCCATCTTGGCTTTGAATTTCTCTGTTGATTGCTTTTACAATTGTCTCGAAAAGTGGTAGCTTACATTTTATACTATGCTTTAATTGGGATGTCATGCAATTCTGGTTCTCCTTTGACTATGTTATGTACAGAAAAATTAATATGGATTTTTCATGGAAACCAAAAATCTGTAGCAACTCTATAATGGTGATGACAATGAAATTTCATTTGCAAAACTATTTGCAGCATGGGAGGTTCAGTTGCTGTGCATGTTGCAGAAAAGAAATTGATAAGTAAATTGGCTGGCCTGGTTGTCGTTGATGTTGTTGAGGTACATTTTTGGCTGTGAAATAGTCCTTAATAATTCTTGCCTCTTAATAATTCTTGCCTATTTCAATGCCGAACCTAAGTTTCATTTTTCCAAACTTCAGGGGACTGCCTTGGCTTCATTAATTCACATGCAGAAAATCTTAGCAAGCAGAATGCAATATTTTTCCACCATTGAAAAGGCTGTATGTATATCCTTCTCTTGCAAAAGACCTTTTTTTGAAAATAATATAGTTAATATACTTGATGTGTTCTACCGTGAGGCCTTTAGCCATTCACTATGATGACATTTATTGGATTGATTATGTTTTAGTAATGCATTTGAACGTTGTTGTTATAGATTGAATGGAGCATAAAAGGAGGCTCTTTAAGAAATATAGATTCTGCCCGTCTATCTGTTCCATCAATTCTAATCTACGATGATTCTAAAAAGTGGTAAGAACTTGCATGCTCATTAACTTTGGGACAAATAAATTGGTTTTATTTGCCTTCTACACAGTTGGGGTCAGATTTATCTGTAGCATCTCCATTCCTTCTGAGCCATGTAGATGTAGGATGGAAAGGCTGGTTCTGATTATGCTTGTCTAACTTTGATGTTGTGTTGCAGTTACAGTTACCGCACACGTCTGGAAGAAACAGAAAGTTACTGGAAAGGCTGGTAAAGAAAAAGACACTTCCTTTTAGAACTGTTCATTAACAAGTGGAGACTTGCCATTCAGAAGTTTTTCTATATAGTTTATGAAATGGACATAGTGTTGGTCATTGTATCTTCTGTCTTGATTGCCATGTGGAAACTCTGTAAATATTTTATTGTTTAGGTTAGAATCAATCTTTATATAGTCAAGAAGAGCCAAGGATATTCTGCTTGCGTAATTATCAAATTGTTACAAGTGGGAAATTGAAACATTAGGTCCAGAGAGAAAATTTTGAAGCATGACAGAGCAATAGACTGGTGGTCTGGGTCACAGAACCCCAGGCTGTACTTGTGCAAACTGGACGACCAAGTATATTGAGCATATACTTTGCTTGAGAACTATACAATCCTCTTTCACTATGGTTGAGATTATGTGTATCTATCGTTCTCATGTCTTTCTTTCCCATTTGCCAACTGTCTTCAAAATTCATAAATCCTGAATGGCATGCAGCGAATTGAAGTCTACGCTTTACCTGCATTTGGTCAGGCATTATAGATGTAGCAAACCACTTGCTTTAAATCTTTAATGCTGAAAATTTACTCTCCAGACTCTTCCATCATGATGATAATGCTTGCCTGATGCAAGAGTGTCATAAGAAGTTAAATGTCTTCCACTTTTACATTGTCTTAAAAATGTTGTTTCATTACTAATTTTTTATCTCATATGCCAGGTACGAAGGCCTTTCTGAAAAGTTCCTATCATGCCCAGTACCAAAACTGTTATTATTAGCAGGGACAGACAGATTAGACAGGTACACTGCCATTTATAGGCTGTGTTTCTCATTTTGAAATTCTAAATCAATCGCTTTTCAGTCCTTTTAATCATATATACTGGCTGTTCTTGAATTTTGACATATGTTTATCTTTTTTTTAAGTAGTTTCTCTCATCATGGACTCCATTAAGGCCACAGGCTTGCATGCTTCATGCTCAGATAAATTTGGGTGCTAATGTTAACTAATCTGCCTATACTCCATGCCAGAACTTGAATAAGAAATTTGAGATTTTGAGTGACTATACTCTCATCTATCAAATACTCAGGGTTCTCATTCATGTGTGGCTTAATTGAGTATTATTCTATTTACTGACTGTTGCTGCTGCACAGGCCTTTAACAATTGGTCAAATGCAAGGAAAGTTTCAGATGGTGGTTGTTCGCCACACAGGACATGCCATACAGGTTTGGTATTTTTTTTCCATGGACGATATTTTCTTTTAACTCATTAATAGTTTTACTTAAGTTTCTTCATCTGGGACTGCCAAATGTCGCAGGAAGATGTACCGGATGAATTCTCTTCTCTAGTGCTCAATTTTATTTCTCGGAATCGTATTGGCCCTCATGGTGTTGAGGTCAGTTCTTTGCCTGCTTAATTTTGCCTAGAAATTATGTCCCAGTAAAGTTCCCTATGGTCACAAAATTGAGGATCCAAAGCTGCCACTCTATTTGCAGCGTAATGTTCCTTTTTGTTAGCCATTGGCAAAATCTTCTCTGATACTATGACTGATATCTAATGCTGGATGCACATCACTATGCCATTAGCTCTTGGTACTCTTAATTCTCAGTTCCTAACTGATCTTCTGAGCATCGTGCATGGGCTTAATAGCGAGTGTTTGTTGGTTTTAGATTACTCTTTTATGGGTGTGGGTAACCATTTGTGAACAATGTAGATATCCATTGCCATACCATGGATCTTCCAAGCATTACTCCCAGACGATTTAAACAGAATACTATATGACTGTATTAAACATCTGCAAACATATAACTGCTGTTATATGTCATTCAGACAGTTGTTGATTTTAATCAAATTTGTCTATAATCATGTAATACTACTACCTTGTGTAATTTAGACATGTTAATTTTAATCAAACTTGTCTGTTTAGCAGTGTTTATTACATCAGCACCTGTGAGGATTTTCTTAGTGCTATTCCCACGCCTGGTGGTTGGATCAGATGTGCAAGTAGCATCTAATTTTCACCACACAGACACACATATAGCTGATTAAGTTAATTGTGATAAAGTTCAGATATGGCTACGGTGGAGAGGAATTTTAAGTTGGATGCATTGTAAGCTGCCTTAACGATCTGATTGCCATGCACTTGGGGATGCATTTTTACGAGTTCTAGGATTTGTCTGCCTTAGAGTAGTTCTTTTTTTTTTTTTTTATCACCAAAAAGGGTATGACTGATATTTCTAGTTTGTATTTTGCAGATACCTGGCCTTCGTCAACCGTCACAGCAATGAAGATAGTCCTGGATAATCAACAGTAGGTCCCTATGCTGGGAATGTACATATTGGCAAAGGCAGCGTGGCCTTGGGAAGATCAATTTCCTCACACATTTTGTCGTAGGCCTGTGCCTACTGTTGTGTTGAAACTGCCATTAGCTTGGACGATTCACATTCTGTTCAAAATTTGGTTATTGAACAGTAAGGAGCGTCCAAATTTGTTTGCAGAAGAATATGGTCTTGAGGGATTGCTGACTGTTCTTTCATGGGTTCTACTCTCTGGCTGCTGCTCTGTCATGCCATCCTGACATTTGGTAAATCCGTTGCCTGTCCATGACTAGTTTCTTCTAATTGTTTGCCTGCACGATGGTTGCGCTAGTCAAATGATTTGATGATTGGTTGCACTGGGTGTTCAGATCTACTAGGTAGAAGTTGAGTGTAGAGGTATCCTCCTTTTTTATTAGATTGACTTCTCTCTATACTTTTTTTATCATTATTATCTATTCCTATCTTTAATAATTCTACCTATAATCATAATTATGTATATTTTCAACTAGTTATTTTATCTTTTAGTTCCTTAATGGTTGACATCACCCTCCTATTCTGCTAATATTATTTAATCTTTTGCCGCTGTCCAAACACAATGTTTCTAATTGTAATTTTTGACCCGAAAGAGAAATTATAAACCGATGACCTCAATAGGCGACTGTTGGACACCCAGGGGTTGACATCTGGGCGTGGGTTTGCAGCTGCCAAGGCCTGTATGGTTTACAAGAAAAAAGGTAATGTGACCAGACGTTTATTTTGTGAATTAATTTTAATTTTTTTCATTTATAATCTAATATGGGATGTGAAAACTGCCTATCTACTTAAATGGTTGCTCTTATTTTTTTCGCTGATATTATGTTATTATTTTTCATTTTAAGAAAAAGCCTATGTTATCTTTGCTCTTTATTATTCTCCTGATATTATTATTAATGGCATTATCCTATTATCTACTTAATAATTTGTAGAGAATTAAAAAAAAGTTTAATTCACAAGTGGTGATCGGCAAGCGTACTTATTGACGGCTATGCGAGCATTAGCGGCAAGTGATTTGAAAATTGACTAGGATTGGAGCCAGCCTAACCCTAATCTCTGCTTTACTTTGACCTTAATTCTATTTCTAAAATTTTAATTCAAGCCTAAGAAAAATGTGGGTTAAATTTGGATTGACGATTGGAGCTGAAAATTTAAGTTAATAGTTTGGATTATCATAAATTTTTATTTTAAATAAACATTTTATGTTAACCATGATGTAAAAGTATTAAAGATTTATTTTTAATTTTAAAATGCAAGAAAAATGAGGAGGCTTATGTGAAAATGGGTGGGCGTGTGAAGGCTAGGAATTAGTTTAGGCAATTTGGAATTTTTTTAAATTGGGTTTAGTTGGATCAGGTTGATGACCTCTCGTTCTCTCAGCTTTAGCCCAAAATACAAATACGGTGAAGTTAAACTCGAATCTTCCATTTATCCCATCCAATAAAATCCATTTTCAGCTTAAGTTGATCGGAAACGTTAACGCAGGCAAGCATGAGTACTTGGCAAATTGTCCTCTCATTTTCTTTTTCCATGTATCTCCTAATAGCTTTAAAATTTTCATATCTTACATGATTTTGAAAGTTAATTTACGAAAGACAATGACCTCCTTCTACTTATTTGGCCTCATAGTGGAATTCAAGTATTTTTGAAAAAGTTATATTGCAATAGAACTTTAGTAAAAAATACTTTAAGGAAGATATCTTTTAAAAATACTTTTGGTATTACATATCCAGACTATAATATGATGAAAGTAATTTTATTATACAAATGACAAAAAAAGATAAAAGAATTATACTTTAACTTTATCACAAGTTATCTTCAAAAGAATTATACAAATAACCAAATCTTGAAAAATAATTTCAAGAAAATATAAAATATTATTTATTTAATAGTTATTTCAAAGTGCTTTCATAAAATCTTAGCATAGTATTTATAAATTTTGATTTAATATATGATTAATATTTTTTATAAATAATTTTTATTTTATAAAGGATTTCAATGAAATCCCATTAGTTAAAACAATTTTTACTTGTATCAAACTTCTTTTTCAAATAAAAAATTTAATAATATTATTTAAATGTAATAATTTTAATTCATATTTTATGATAAAATAATTATATTTCATGAAAGTTTAATATAGTATACAAATCAAAATTTTAAGATTTAAATAAGTGCTAATAATAAAATATTTTCAATATACATCGTTAGCTTAGAAGAAGAAATTTATTACTTGAGATTTTAAATATTAATATATATTTAAGATGAAATTTTATATATATATACAGAAATGATAAATTTTTTTATAGAATCTAAGCTACACACTAAATAGATCAAATTTCATTTTATGGGAAAAAAATATTCTTACATTTCAAATAATTTAAACTTACCAACAAAATATTCCTCTAAATATGTTTTAGATTTATTGCTTACCAGTTAAAAATAAACATACATATGTAAAAAATTATTATTATTATTATTATCATAGTAAAACATTAAAATAAAAAATAAATATAAAAAATAAATTTATTTTTATAATCTGAAAAAATAATATCAATATAGATAAGTAAAAAAAAACTTGCTTGTTATAAAGAAATTGAAACTTCGATTAATGATAACATTTGCACCGTATCTGAATGTAATTTTATACATTTATGACCTTATCTTTTAAAGGAGGGGAAGAGAGGTAATATTTTCTTAAAATTTGTTAATGCAGGAAGCCCATGAAGAAGCAGGAAATCCCAAAACGTCGTTTTTTAGCTGAACACTAAAAAATAAACACTAGCACATTTGGGTTTCTAAAAGTGCTTTTGCACTATGTAATTGCGGGGCCAACTAGGCCCAAAGTGTCTTCAACTTTATTCTCAAAAAAGAATATTCTTTCACAACCATCAAAATTCAAGATTCAAGATCATCATATTGGTGTGACTAGGGGGTGTAAATTGCGTTGGTTTGACTTTAGTTGGGGTAAATTAAACCCTAACCCTATTTATAAAACCCCAACTCAATCCTCAATCAACACTAAAAACATCAAGTTGAATTCATGTTCATAAATAAGATAAAAAAATATTAAGTTATAAATATTTATCTTAAAGCTAAGATATGATTAGCATATTGTGCGATAACGAGGCCAACACCACCTGCTTGTGTTAGGCTAGAAGCTGCACCCAAAAAAATTCAACCAAGTTTCTATTGCCTGTGAAAAAAGTAGTACCTTCTCCGTTACAGGGTAGCGTTCAAAGGCCTGTACTGCTACAGGGACAGAAAAGAAAACTTGTGGCCAAGTAAAATGCGGTGGATAAAACAAAGCACATTATCAGCTGATTCATCTAAAAAGAGAGACAACAAGAAATTACTGGAGATTGTTTGACAGAAAAATATTTTAAACACCCAAGAAGGGACGAGGGGTATTTGGGTGAGCTGCACTGTTGTTGGCGATTATATATATA